>JALBXZ010000066.1:0-228654 GCA_027580255.1 Therioaphis trifolii
AGTACTAAAAAAATATTTAATTATAATCAGTTAACATTAAATAATAATAAACAAATAATTATTTTGTTGTTCTTGAGAAGCTGTAGTTATTTCATAAGGCTCAACATAATTATTTTGGTTGATTATTTGTTTTATTTTAGAGCGAATTTCCTCATGATTAGATAATACTTCGTGGACTAAGTTTTTAAATCTAGGATCCAAGATTGAAGCAATTTGTTCTAATAATACAGATTCAGTTGAATCCCATTCAAGCAAAAAGCGGCGTTTAATTTCTGAAGCTAATGTTTGTACATTATGTCATTTTCATGAACTTGCATTAAATGTTTTTCAATAATTTGTTTTAATAATGGTCTAATCATTGATATTGAAGAATTATTTTCCGTACAAAAAATGTTTGTATACTCTATACCAAATAAGAGCGCACCGGGCGGCGCACGAAAACTGGTCGAAATTCGCACCCTTGTGAACTTAGCAGCACAAGATTAGCAGACAACTATCAAACACTTCTAACAAATTTGTTAGTAGGTTGTTAGACATTGTTAGACAACTTTCAAAGTTTGTTAGATTCAACTTTCACCGCTAAAGAAATTTAAAGTTTTGCGCTGCTAACTTCACGCCAGCAGCACAAAAGTTTGTTAGAGCTTTTTTTGTAAGCTCAAAATATCGTGCTTGATTTGTTAGACATTGTTAGACAACTTTCAAAGTTTGTTAGACTCAATTTTCACCGCTGGAGAAATTTTACTTTTGCGCTGCTAACTTCACGCCAGCAGCACAAAAGTTTGTTAGAGCTTTTTTTGTAAGCTCAAAATATCGTGCTTGATTTGTTAGACATTGTTAGACAACTTTCAAAGTTTGTTAGATTTAACTTTCACCGATAGAGAAATTTAAAGTTTTGCGCTGCTAACTTCACGCCAGCAGCACAAAAGTTTGTTAGAGCTTTTTTTGTAAGCTCAAAATATCGTGCTTGATTTGTTAGACATTGTTAGACAACTTTCAAAGTTTGTTAGACTCAACTTTCACCGCTAGAGAAATTTAAAGTTTTGCGCTGCTAACTTCACGCTAGCAGCAAAAATGTTTGTTAGGGTTTTTATAAGCTCAAAATATGAAATAAAAATTATTGCTAGGATACTTACACTTAGCTTTACTAAGAACCTAATGGGAGTCAATAAATTAAATTTCAAATTATAATATACAAATTATAATGTATATTATACATATGGTAGGTTAATATTATTTAAGCCAAGAGAAATGAGCCTCGATTTAATTTCGCATTGTTACCTACTCAAAATTCCTCAACATATATTTTTAACCATACAATTTATAAAAATAAAATCATAGAGAAGGTTTGAATTAAATATAACATTGCTTGAAGCTTGTTACGAGGTATTTTAATTAAAAGTAAATAAATTATAAACAAAACCTATACAAATTAATACATGCTCGTAAATAAAAAATAAAAAAAATAAAAATAAAAAATAAGTTTAGTATTTGATGTAAAATATTAAGTGTGGAGTGATAAGTATGTTTCGAATGTTATTTATTCGTTTTATTTTGCGGCTTAGATCATCGTGAACTTCCCAAAACCCATCAGCCCGTCTTATATAAGCAACATAATGGCCCATTTCGCAAGTGTCCGACGATTTGTAAGCTATAACTGCAACAAATCTGAAACTAACAATATAATTTTAAGTGACTTTAAAATAACTGCCAATTAATTGAATATTAGTTATTAATTATTTAATAAAGTATATATTAGACGTCATATAATGTATATTTAAATACTTGAATATTTATTATTTGATTTGAAAAAAAATGTTCACATTCTACGTTTTTACTACTGTCAATCTTATCTTGGTAACTTTACATTTTATTGAGCTTTATAAGTAGAATTGCGGAATTTAAGCTCTAAAAATAATTATATATGCATTAAAAGCCAGAAAATAAGGATTTGCAAATCCAATAATATCCATAAAAATTTAATTTTTAAAAATGTTTGGATAAAACAATTGAATTTCATCGTACATTGTACAATGTCTTAATTAAAATATAAAATTAAATAAAAATGTGTTAAAGTACATGATTCGAATAGGTTAATTGAGTTAAGGTGACACTTCTTCTGCCACTGGAAAAAATAATTTAAATTACTAGAGTTAAAAAATGTCAATATCAAAATAGTATTTGAAAACAATTACAACATCTACTATAATAAATAGAGCCTAAAAACTGTTAATTTTTCGCATACTTGAAAGAAAAAAATTCAAATGAATGAAATATCCAAAAAAAAAAAAATGTTAATATGGTTTAATAAAAAAAAAGCCATACATAAGCATTGTATGGAAAAGAAAATTGCATTTTTATCTTTGTCAAATTATTCATCTTATTTGGTTCCTACTCTGCTATTTTGCAAGTATTTAAATCAAATATACTAATGCAACAAGTCATCGTCCCTATTTATAAACTTATGTCTAATTTGTACCTATAGTTATACTAATTATTATTTTTTTTATGTTAATTGTGAATATATTATAAAATAAATATTATGTAATAGTTAAATGTATACTTTTCTAAACTTAGCAAAACTAGGAATTATTGGATTTGTAGTTAAGAGTTTGATTAATTTTATTTTTTGAGAAACAATGTCTTAAAAAATATTTGTATTCGAAAATCATAAATAGCTCTTTAATCAGGGGCATGCCCCTACCAATATTTGTATATACCCAATATTTGTATATACCAAAATCATTTCCTAGTTAAATAAATACTTTTGAAATACGTGATAGTAAAATATTAAACACCTCACGAGAAAAATGTCTAAGCAAACCACAGCCTATAGGCTATAATATTATTTATTTGTCATTTTTTATTTAATATTTTGTTACTGATCATTTAGTTGTTATGAGACTGCATTAGTGATCTATTATCACGAAGTTATAGTATACTGACGGAACTGTAGTAAGAGATAATTGTAATACTATTGGTTATAAAAACTAATAAAGTATACTTACACATAATTGCTGACATTGATAGTTTCGGGTACATCTTTTATATAAAATTTAAATTCTTCTTTTTTGCCGTATACATCGACATTCGTCTCTATTAACAAATGTTGACCAATTTCTTTAGTTATAGTTAAGATTCCATTACAGCCATCTCGGTAACATATCCTTGTATAATTTTCAAGTTGTGATGGAACCATATTGACTGCATCTTGTAGATCTTTTATTGATCCTAGAAAAATTGTAAAAATTGTAATATGAATTTAGTCCGTAATCCGTTTAACCACGAGTAATTATAATTAATTTTTCGTATTTCATAATACATACCTAAAATAAGCTTTCCTTGGTCAATTGGAAATAATGGTATATTTTCTGTTGTCTGTCCACATTTATAATTGTCACATGTGTAAAATTGGTGTATGCTTGGTGCTTTTAAAAATAGTTTTTCAGTTAATGTTGCAACATTAGCTCTTGCATCATACTCTGTTATTTGACCAACTAGTGTACATTTTTTACTGAATTCTTGTAATATATTTAATCTCTCTTTGTAAAGTTGATTTTTTACACCATTGTGAACTAAGTCCCTTGAAATTTTTAATATTTTACAATTGCTTTGGTCTATAAACGTTGCATAGTCTTGTGAATCCAAATATGCTGTGGCTACTGCTTGCACAATGGAATCAAAAGCACATGTATTTGTAGCTTTGCATTTGTATTTGTTTTTATTAAAACTTATGGTTAATGGCCTAACTAAATTTCCATTTTTTATAATATCCAATCGATGACTGACTTGTTTTTGATTCACTTTTTGTTTCATCTTTATTTCCGGGTGGCTATTTAAATATTTAGATCTTTTAACTTTTTTTTGAGGAGGACTTGATGGTTTAGCTTTATTTTTCCAATTTTCAACTTCTTTTTCTTCAACATTAACATCTGAATTACTTGATGGTTCATCATATTCATCAGTAGTATGATTACTTTCACTTGATGTTTTGTAATTCTGTACTAAATTTCTGTCGTTATTTAATTCAAAATTATCATCAAACGACTTTTTGTAATTTTCCAACTCAAGTTCATCAATCAGATTTTCTTCAGTTACTTCTTTGGGGTTTTTACTTCCAACAAGTTTTAATTCACCTCTGATAGAATTTAAGTTTGTGACCAAAAATTTATCCACGCGCATTCTTGACACTTTTTTATTGAGTATGAATGATTTAAGCGTAGAAAAATATCCCTCCACCCTAGCAGATGTAGCTGTACGATTAGGTGATCCAAAATGAGGAACCATGACCGCTGTCCAAAGAGGAAATTCATAACATATACGAAGTAATGGTTTTACTATATTTGGACAATGTAAAGCATTTAATCTATCTCCTTTGACATTAGAATCTTGAATTGCTTTGTTTTTTATGACTGAAATCCAATTTTTAATTGTCGGTATAAAGTCATCATTTGGTATATTATCATCTAAATCTGCATTCTCAAAAAAATCACTTTCGTTTATGCCTTTATACTCATTAAATTCTTCTGATGAAATTTCGGTGTCACCGCGTGATATATAATTCATTATATTTTTCCTAGCATTTTCAGCGGGAGTATGCAGTTGATTTACGGTGCATCCATCAGTCTCTGCACAAGCAATTATAATTATCATCTCTAATATTTGTTTAAAATCTTCAATGTCATTTGTTTTTATTAGAAGTCCTATACTTCGTACGTAAAAATCTTTAACGGGTTTCCGGACTGATAAACACTTCCATCGACATACCATATGTATCATATGGGCAATATCAATCCGTACGTAACATTCTGGAAGTATATTGTTTTCGCCAATTAAATAATTGAAACACGCGTGTATATATTCATGCAGTGATTTACGATTACACAATGATCTTGTAATTGCTCCAATCAATGCTTTCGAGTAATCACATACACACTCATCGGGTGGTGATATTCCTGTGTTTATCCAATTCGCCATCAATAATATATCGATAGCATATCCTGTTTTTCCGACAACTGTTGACTTATTGGCACAGTTTTTCCATCCACTTCTGTAATAATTTGGTACAAAAATATATGTGCCGATGTTATTTTATTTTTCGTTCTTATAATAGGTAATACCAAAGAACCTGTTGCATCTACAGAAATGGTGTTCCAGCTTTGACCATGTTTTTGTCTATAAATGTGCTATTGTATAGGCAACCAATAGTGAACAAAGAATGGATCACATCCTATGTTGTTAATAGAACCATTATATTTCACTTCATATTTCAGCGATATTATGCTGCTTATGGGGTCATTACCTTCAACACCTAAAGTCTTGTCCAAGTATTGTTGTTTGGCTTTACGAAGAACAGAAGTGCGGTATAAAATCGGTGGTTCAGCATCTCCATAATCCATACATTGGTCAGCCATTCTTCTTCGCCAATTGTATGAACCATCATTAACTAAATCTTTGCCTATAGCACTTCGTTTTGGTTCTCGTAAAAAACGTTTTTTTTTATGTTCAATATCAAGAGTGTTGATCGTGAAAATATTTAAAATTACATTTTCTCCGGGATTTGGCACATTGTATATATTACCAATTATGACTGCACGGCAATGTTGATCAGAACATTTACCTTTAAATGAAATGTAAGTACCATTTGAGGTTTCTGGTGAAACATGATGATATTTAATTGCATAAGAACAGGGCAATCCATATTGATCGAAAAACAAATCCAAAAACAAATCAACCCAACCATTTTGTAACTTCCAAACTTCTCGTGTCCCTTTTGTTGAATTTTTGACTCGTTGTAGTTTACTTTGTGGCTTGATATTTACAAAATGAGTATACGGTATTTTAACTTTATAATTAATTGTTGGTCTTTCATATCGTCCCATTTGTTTTAAGGAGAATGATGATGTGTCTAAATGTCCTATCAGAAAAAATGTTAGACAATATTTATTTATATCTAATATAACAAATTATACAATTTACTATTTTAAGTTAAAAATAATAACAATATTCGATTAAACTTTTGAAATATTAGAATTATACGAGAGACTATTTTAAGATGAAATCTTAGTATATAAATCAATTCAATTAATAATCATACTCTCTACCTAATTATAAAACATTATGTAAGAATAAACTTGTAAATGATAACGCAGTATGTTGCACTTTCATTCCTAGTACAATAGATATCCCAACATTTTGTCAACAATAATTTAATGTCAAATAACAATGTATAATACATTAATACACGAAAGCAAGAAAAGTTTGGACAGATACAGAATTCATGCATTAAAAGGCCTGGCCACCGTAAAAATACCCAGTCAGACCAATCGATCCTTCTCGGGTGACAATTGGTCTTTCTCAAACAGTCAATTTTCCAAATAATTAGTTGATCTTATTCAGCTAATAGAAGTCGACACTATTAGCACATAACCTCAGCAATCGTTTTACAATTCTAAATAACAAAATTAACTTCTGTATCTGTGTCTATATTCTCTTTTTAACGTTAACCTAATCAAAATCTATATTTCTTCCTTTACCTTCTCACGCTCTTCTTTTATCAAAACTGTTTCTTCTTCACACTGTGATCATCTCTCCTAGAGCCAGCTGATAATAATTAACAGAGACTGGACTGCAGCCAGGTAAGAATTCAAATACTTCTCCTAAAACATACTTTAAACTCATTCATATTACACATAACTACAAATCACAAATTAACTCACAAATCAACATAACTTATACCATAATATAGATCAGACTCATTCCTCAAAATAAACTTAACGTACATTACAAAAATTGATACATACGTGCAAATATATATAAATATTAAAACTTTAGATCCAATTAAAATCAAGATCATATCATTCCGCAAGGAAGAAGGTAATAGCTAAAATACAAAGGTAATTAGAACGGATCAGTTGATAGAAAGTAATTATCCCGATCAGCTAGAAGAATATTACAATCCCATTCTAATTAAAAAGAATTGGCCATCCCCCTTAATTTTAGTCATTACAATATCATATTATCGATTGAAAAACACTTTATTTAAATATATTAAGTAAATTTAAACGAAAAAAAGCTGGTAAGATAATGGCGGTGGAAGTTGGTCCTTCGTCGCTTCGCTCCTCGGACAAGATAATGGTGATTAGTGTACAGCTCTTTCTGTTATGAGATCACCAAGCTTATGATAGTTTAGTTGTATGGTACTTTATATTTGAATGCAATGATTTATTTTATAAATATAAATTCCTTAAAAATTCGAACTTTAAACACTTGTAGAAAAATATTGTGACTAACGATTTTCGATATTTTTTCACTGCGGTTATTTATGCATATGAGTATGACAGAATTAAATTTTCAGCTCCTAATATCCAAAGACTAGAATTTTATGAAGGAAAAACTTAAAAAAAAAGAAAGAAATTTCCAATATTTTCAACGTTCTATATTTAGCTCAAAATTGGTTAAATGTTTTTGACATTTGTATGAAGTATATAAAGTTTCCAGTTTCTAGCACCATTATTGATGGAGTTATGGATAAAAAACTAAAATAGATTTCATGAAAATCCATAATACGGCATTTTCCCCGTTTTTGTCAGTTTTTCGGTACTTTAAGCCTACGCTTGGAAAAACTGTTGAGAAATTCGAAAAATGACCTCTTAAAAGTACCATCTTGGGATTTTTTCCTATCTAGAGAGTTGCTGGATGAAACTTTTGGTCCAGTATATCTAACCGAAAAAGTGTCTTCATACACAAAAAAAAAAATAAAACAAAAAAAAATAAAAAAAAAAACACAGAATTGTAAAACCAATGCATTCTTCGTTTCACTCAGAATCTAAAAGTTATTACCGCGCAAATTTTAGCTACTAATTCATTGAATTTACTTTATACGGTCGTATAATGCATATTATTATATCGTAAAAAATTGAGAAACACTCGATGTCCAGTACTATTTTAAAAGTTGTGTATTTTACATTTACCTATTATTACATAAAATAATTAATACATAAGTAATTAGAAGCAATGTTACCTTCGTCGGCTTCATCGATCACTGTTTTATTTTCAATTTCATCATCTTCATTGAAATCACTTTCAGGTGAACTAGGAGTTACTTTAATCCCACGCATCGTTCTTAATGTGTCTAAATTATTATATCTGTTGTTTTTGAGAATAATGTACAAATAATCTCGACTCATTTTTGGACAATTTTCTTTTAAATTGATTTTGTTTGCTGCATTTTGGTAGACGGGTGATGACCATGGACATAATTCACCTTTCTCATCCAATACATTTACTTCAACCGCAGCTTGTAAAATGTCATTAATACGTTTTGATGCCATGGCTATAACTTAAAATTTAAAAAAAAAAAAGAGCTGATACAGGAGTTAGGACTTGGTTAGTAGGGTGAGATACACGAGATGAATTTATAGGTTAGACATTTTATGATAGATTTTGTGATTATTTTATATTGTAAAAAAAAAGCACAGGACACAGGAGTTGGGTGGGATACACGAGATGAATTGATAGATTAGGCATTATAGTATAGATTTTGGAATTATTTTATATTATAAAAAAAAAAAACCATTCTGAACAAAGTTGAAGATGTCAGCCTTAAATTGTAATATATTTTATTTTAATATCCTAGTTAAAGTAATTGTAATGATATAGTAATATTCAAAATTCAAATAAAGTAATATAAGTAGTAAAATTTACAGTTTCAGACCCTCGTTAAAATTTTTTAATTCAACCGATCGCGATATTTTTATACTTTTTGTAAGCAAAAATTATGAAAAATCTTGTATTCAATTTTCATTTCTAACTTTAAATACAAACATTTTTATACATTTTCAACTACAAAATAATAATTTACAAATATTCATGATTTCGAAAATTTTTATTGATTTTTTAACTTCAACAGCTTATAAAATAAAAATTGTGCCAATGCATTTGAATAATTTTTGAATCACTTATATATAAACTTATGTCAACCTTCTATTACATTTTCAAGTGTTTTGGCTGAGTCAAATAAATTTTATCAACTTTTATAATAAAAAATCTATGAAAAATCGAATATTTCAATTGCCTATAAATAGCTTAAAAAGTAACAATATGTTTTAAAAATAAAATATTGCAAAGAAAATGCCATTCTAAACAATCGGTGAAAGTTTAAAGTGTCTACGACTTATACTTTTTGAATGAGAAAAAATATTAAAAATCAATGATGCCTAAATTGTTATTTTACGGGATTATGTGGAAAAATTGTAATTTTAAACACTCATAAAATTTTTGATATAATTCCAGAAGAAATTTTTTTACAGATAATTGATGGAAAACATAAAGAGAACTTTGCACAAAATTTACAATTCTTAGTTTTGAATACTTAAAATTTTATGAATTTTCAACTACAAAATAACTTCAAATTTTCGCGATTTTTTACTCATTTCGTAAAAATATAAACTTTCTATGCGTATAAAAAAAAAATCGTACATTACGCTTTGGATTTTTTTTTACATCGATAAATATTACTTATGAGGAACCTTGTCTTAAATTTTCAAGATTTTTTAGCCAACCAAATTTTTTTTATCCAAATTTCAGGAAAAAAACTAAGAAAAGTTGAAAATTTCAATCGTCTATAAAAAGCTCAAAAAAGTCTAAATGTTTCAAAAATTGTACCTCGTATAGATGATTCCAATATAAACATTTGGTGAAAATTTCAAGTATTTACAGTTTTTGAGTAACGGCTAAATAAAATAATCGATTTGGTCAAAAACATGTTTTTCACAAAATTACCGTTTTTTCCTCATTTTTTTTTGTTTCCCCCCGCATTTGAAAACTTTCGGGAATTTTCACTTGTCACCTCTTAAAGGTACCTCCGATATTCGTTTTGCTACCGTAAACCACCCATGAAGTTCAAAATTGAAGCATTATTTCGAGTAGTTATGGTGTACACAGACAAAAAAAAAAAAAAAAAAAAAAAAACATCATAGTAAAATCAATACATTCTTCACTTCGTTCAGAATCTAAAATGTTATGTTTTTTAAACTATAAATACAATTAAGTCTGTATTGTTTACCCTTCCAAAATTATTACAATTATTAGTAAAACACTAAAATAAGATACTAGTCAAAATTTGGATGAAGAGTAAGATAGATTAGTTTTTATAATTTAGGTTAGTTAATAACCTAATATAAAATAAAAAATAAAAACACAACATTTAAAATTTACAATCGAAAAAAATAATTTGCGAAGAGAGTAGACTGCAGAGTGAATTATACATTTTTGCATGGTATATATTATTATACATTCATTAGTCGACAAAATCCAAAAACAATCGATGTCGACTATGCAAATGATTTCGACAGTATTATGACATATTATTATTTTACTATATAAATGAAAAAAAATTGTTTTTACACGATTTTGCACGTTTTTTTAAGTGTTAGCTTCACAAAAATCCTATCTTTACTTATTAATAACAATAATAATATTCTGTCCATACCCTATGGTTATTGGTGTTGTTGTAATTAAATATAATATTGACGGGATTGAGATGGGGACGGTAACGGGAATGGGACGTGGTCGATAACGATGACGGGGAAGTATACACAAATATTTTACACACGGGCGAGCCGGGTAATTTAGCTATTACTAATTAATTATACTATTAACTAAGCTTATTACTTTAGTAATAAATAATTGTTATTTATTTCATATTTTTTATTTTATTTATTATTATTTATAATATAAATAAAACTTACCTTTATAACGACGGTGAAACTGAAAACAAATATAACCAATAGGTAAGTATTATTAAACATAAACTGTTTTTTCACAAACTGCGATCGGGAACACATAGGTACCTACCTCGATGAAATTCAAACGAGAACAGATTGTACTAGTCTTATCACTATTATTTTTAATTTTTATTACAGTCCAGCCTATAATATTTTTTATTACAATATTATTGTTTTTTTTATTTAGTGCATAATATAAATATACTAACGGGCGCGAGGCGACGGTTTTCTTTCTCATTATCAGTAAATTCAATATTGTTTTGACTTTTGGGAATAATAATGTTCTATTTTTAACCCCAATCCATCGAGCCAATGTGGCCATACGTGATACAGGCTACTATATACATATATAATAATATAGCGTTACAGTAAAAACTTTTGCGTTTGTATATCGGCATATATGTGAGTAATTATTACATAATATTATACATTGTCAAATACTGTGATCACGATTGTAGATCTATATCCGTGACTGTGATCATTCGCTGTCACGAGATAGCGGAGCTAATACGATAACAGTGAAGACGCAAAAACGCTATTATTATTGCCGGTTTTTGGACGATTAACATTATTTTGCCGCTTCAATTTCTTTAAAATTGTATGCCGCCCTAAAGCAATGCATGACTTACAGCAACGGGCCTGTACGTAGAGTACTTTTTTAAGCATATTAGAGTAATGGCAACAATAAAATTGCATTTCCCTCACAGACATTTCTATTGGCTACTTATTTTATTTCAAATATTTTGAATATTTTTTGTGAATTAGGATGATATATCTATCAAGTATCTTTATAAATACACATGCAACATATAGGAAGTTTATATAAACATGTTCAGTTTATTTTATCTTTGTATTTTTATACAGCAAAATTTATATACAGAAATATAATTTATACAGCAAAATTGATGGGATTCAAAATGATATTATTATTATATATGTATATTATATACTACTATACGTATTATTATTTTTTATACAAAATGTTATCACTAAAATAAATATAGTTATTCATGGTCAACACTGCTACAAAATTAGTAGTAGGGACTAGGGAGTAGCTTACAAAATAAATCTTCTCTATCAGCACTAATTTGAACTTGCAAATTTCAAAAACGAACTTTTAAATTTTTGTATGCTACTTTCTAAAACATCGATAAAATTTGAAAGATCAACTTCACGAACACTTCATTTTTATCAAAATTATCACACAGCATTTAATAAAGAAATTTCTTCGAGCAACAACGCTATAAATTAAAACACTACTTCTATGGGAGTACTTTATTTTGAAAAAATGATCTAATTATCTTTCTTAAATACTATATTTCTTTATCTAGAAAAAAAGTTAAAAAACATGTGTTTAGCAATTTATTGCAATACCACAAATTAAATTAGTAATGAACTTAAATTATCAACAAGGTAACAACATTCTTTACAAAGTGACCGACAACTGTATCACCTAGTTAACTCACAAAATATATTCACTGGTGGTCCAAGTATACATTTATTCAAAGACAATATTTAATTTCTTAAATAAAAATAACGAAAAACTTCATTTTCTCTATGTAATTACGTAGTATAGTTTAAGACTCGTATACCATGTAATTTATTTTATTTGATAATAAACATAAAGTGAAAACATGTAGGTACTATTACATTTTTGCACTTCTACAAATAGCGTGAAGTTAGCAGCGCAAAACTTTAAATTTCTCTATCGGTGAAAGTTGAGTCTAACAAACATTGAAAGTTGTCTAACAATGTCTAAAAAATCAAGCACGATATTTTGAGCTTACAAAAAAAGCTCTAACAAACTTTTGTGCTGCTGGCGTGAAGTTAGCAGCGCAAAACTTTAAATTTCTCTATCGGTGAAAGTTGAGTCTAACAAACTTTGAAATTTGTCTAACAATGTCTAACAAATCAAGCACGATATTTTGAGCTTACAAAAAAGCTCTAACAAACTTTTGTGCTGCTGGCGTGAAGTTAGCAGCGCAAAAGTAAAATTTCTCCAGCGGTGAAAATTGAGTCTAACAAACTTTGAAAGTTGTCTAACAATGTCTAACAAATCAAGCACGATATTTTGAGCTTACAAAAAAAGCTCTAACAAACTTTTGTGCTGCTGGCGTGAAGTTAGCAGCGCAAAACTTTAAATTTCTCTAGCGATGAAAGTTGAATCTAACAAACTTTGAAAGTTGTCTAACAATGTCTAACAACCTACTAACAAATTTGTTAGAAGTGTTTGATAGTTGTCTGCTAATCTTGTGCTGCTAAGTTCACAAGGGTGAAATTCGCGCATCACAGAGAGGGCTACCGCAGCGTGTTACGGCGGCGTCAAGGTCCACTGTTTATACAGAGTGTTGTATATTATCACACCAGTTTAACGGTATTACGCGATAAGACGTCGTTATATTTTTTTGCGCTCATTGGTTTATATTTTGAATTTTTCTTCTGCCTTATTACTTTTGTTTCATTTCCACGTGACACATAGGCACTATGGCTAATATTTCAACTTCAACGAAAAATCCTATGGGAAAGGTTAGTAAAAAAAATATGTACCTATTATGTATTAATATGTATTCGTATCAGTGTTTGGAAAGACGTTAGGTTAGGTTAAGACGTTCAATTTATTCACGATTTAAAATTATATTTTCCATAATATTTCCTAATATATTTTATTTAAAGAAAGAATAAAAAAATGAAATTCGTGAAATTGACTTACAACAACAATAATATTAATAAAAAAAAAATGAACGACCCAATGAACGCGTTCATTTTTTAAAAGAACGTGAACGTGAACGAATTCATTTCTTAGTGAACGTTCCAAACACTGATTCGTATGTACCTATTATAGTTGTATCTGTATATTATACATTATTTAACATAGTTTTTTTTCGTATTTTTATTCCAGCCTGTTTTATCAGCTCAACGAAAAATGATTGAGCATTCATACAAGACGGAATTAAGTAAAAATCCGAAGTTAACAGTTCGAGAAGCTCGTATTTTTATATCACAACAACTTGGCATCGGACAACGAACACTATCAAATGTCATAAGTGAATATAATTCCACCAAAACTGTGACCTCTCCGTCCAAAACTCGTAATAAGCCATAATTTAAAGATAAGTTAGACGATATACAACTAAATACAGTACGTAGGCACATTCATTCGTTTTGGTTAAATAAAACAATACCCTCATTGGACAAAATTCTACAAGTTGTTAAGGATGACGATAGTTTGCCAGATATTTCAAGAACGAATTTACAACGTTTGTTGAAATTCATGGACTTCGTGTACACGAAACGCAGTCGCAATAGTGCACTCCTTGAAAAGGATAAAATTGTTTTGTGGCGAAGACGGTATTTACTAAATATCCGTAAATATCGTGAAGAAGGGCGGACTATATACTACCTCGATGAAACATGGGTCAACGCAGGGGACTGTACGAGTAAAACATGGGTAGACAAGACCATCACATCACCCTGTGATGCATTCTTGGAAGGTCTCACGACGGGGTCTCAGAATCCATCTGGCAAAGGCAAGAGGCTCATTGTTCTACACATTGGGTCGGAAGACGGGTCCGTGCCAGGTGGCCTTCTGTGTTTCGAGTCAAAAAAAACCGCGGACTACCATGAAGAAACACATTTTACAGTTGGATGACAAACGTATTACCACGACTTAAAGAGAACAGTGTTATTGTAATGGACAATGCTCCATATCATTCTGTGAAAAAAGAAAAAATTCCAAATACAAATACCAAAAAACAAGACATCATAAAGTGGTTATATTTTTCGCATTATCAGTTACTATTGTTAATATTTTGTTAGTAATATCCCATTTTCCAAAAGTATTTATAAGATGGCCCCAGGAGAAAGCAATGTAGTAGCAGAATTATTTAAAAATAGTGGGGAGACTCTGAAAAACGAAATATGGAAAATGATCAATCTTATCTGGGATAAAGAAGTACTTCCTGAGGAGTGGAATTTGTCGATATTTATGCCCAGTGCTTTAAAAATGAGACGTACTGGACACAAACAACTATAGAGGAATTTCTTTATTGGATACATGCTATCAGGTATTATCAATAATTCTCTTAGAGCGGATGGAGATTACGATCCATACGCTGAGGAGATTTTAGGACAATACCAATGTGGATTTAGAAAAAGGTCAACTACAGATCAAATATTTATCCTGAGACAAGTAATGGAGAAACACTATGAATTCGACAAAGACCTATACATGGTATTCGTCGACTATAAGCATGCGTACGATAGTATAAATAGGGAAGAGTTATGGAACACATTGATCCACTTCGGAATACCGGAAAAATATGTTAACATGGTAAAGTTGTGCAATAATAAAACAGAATGCAAAGTGACATTTCTGGGAGAACTATCATCGACCTTTGAAATAAAATCGGGCCTACGGCAAGGTGATTCGAGAAATAAACCATAGTCATCAAGTTGAGGGGGTTAACAACTTGGCTGCCATGAGACCCGATTTAGGATCTCACAGAAATTTTCTTTACTGCCACGAGCTTTTAGGGTAAACTTTCCAAAAATGATAGGGTACTTTACTTTGTTATTTCATTTAGAAATTTCTCAGTGATTTTAGTCACATAAAATAAAAGATTTTAGACAGGCTTTTGGATTTTTAGGACGTGAGATCTCAGATTGTGTCTCATGGCACTGGAGATTGATTTTTTTGATTTTAATGAAAATAACTCTTTAACTGAGATTCCGTTAAAGATCTCAAAAATATTCTTTTTTATACATAACCATTTACTTTCATTGATAAAAATAAATAAAATTGTATACATTTAGAATTTTCACTAATGTATAAACTATATAGCTGCTAAGATTTAATCTGGCTAGGTATTCATCTAATAAGACAATTTTTCTATACAGTTTTTTATTTGTAACTTTCACATTAGTAAAATTACATGAAAATTTATAAATTATATAATACAATTAAAAATAAAAAAATTTAACAAAAACAACAGTTAATTGATTAATGTTTAATACATAAAGCATAAGAAAAAATTAAAAAATAAATAACAACTTTTTATAAGGAACTATTTTCCAATAAAAGTAGATATTGTAAAATAAAGTTTTAACCTGACTAGATATTGATTTCATAGAACAATATTTCAATGCAGTCTTTATATTTGTAAGTAAACTTAAACACATGATTTATAAATAATATAATGCAATTAGGACCTGAACATATTTTTTATTATTACATAAATATCTTACAGACAGTAAATAAAAAGACCCGTATTTTTTAATTTTTATTAAAAATTAAAATTGACTGAGTTATTGGACTAAAAAAGTTACGCGTACGTTTATAGTGGGCGTGGCCTACGCGTGACGTCAATATCCAGTACAGCTTATGAGAATCTTGTTTGCACTTTGCAGTCGCGCTTTGGCGTTTACACCGCCGTTTAATTTCTTTATTTAAAGATTTTAATTGTTATTATATATTATAGATTATAATTATAATTTTTATTTTAAGTTTTGATTTATATTATTATGCGAAACACAGGCCAAGGAATTTACGTAGACATAGTTTATCAAGAAAATGTATAACTATTGTAGTTATATTAAATAATAAATATATTAATATAGTTTAAAATAGAAATATGAGTTTCATTAGGCTTATCGAATACTTATTTGATTTATTACATAAACACAGTTATATATACTTAAAAAACACTATTATTCTTGAAATCTAGAATTTCTCAATATATACATTAAAAAAATAAAATTTCATCACGCACTCAGATGCAAAAAATGTATCATTTTTTTCGTTATGATTAGGGCTCGGATTTATATGTATTAAAAAAACCAAAATATGTAAATATATATGTAATAAAAAATCGCTTTATATGTGATAAAAAAAAAAAAATATGGAATATAAAAAAATTACAGAACATTACTGAAAAAAACATTGAAAATTACATATTATGCATGATAAATGGCATTATTATCTAATTTATTTATTTTACTTCGACATAATTCATCTTGATCTTGATTTTGAAAGCAATGAGATACCATATTATATTATGCTCATAAGCGTGCGAACGAGGTAGTCAGGGTAGGCACTTGACTACTCTGCGAAAAACTGAACAACTACCCCTCCCTTAACATGTTTGACCATTTCAACATGTCCGTAAACGGTAAAATGTAAGAAATAAGAATATTGGAAAAATTAAAAAATATATATCGTCGTTAATAACTGCCATTATAAAAAAAAATCCTATCGCGAACCACACGGGTTAATTTCAGTTTACGAAATCTGATATCACAATTCACAACAGTACATGCTATCACCATTGATAATACAAATTTAATAATAAATATTACTGTTTTATTTTCTATCAACCATGGACATAGAATCGGTATTTAAACCACAGAATAAATCAAATCAGAAGCGTCACCTTGGCCGCCCGAAAAATCGTCCGACATATTGGAAAATGAATCAGTGTGACCACACATCGAATATTAATGTTTTTCATATTTATGTTGCGTTTAAAAACACTGTTCGTAACGGTATTTTCTCGGCGAGACCATAGAAATCATAGAACACAAAGGTTCTCTGCTTTCGACGCTTGTACGAGTTGGACGTGGATTTTACGCTATTCGTACATTTTTTGAATTTATACTTACCTACCACATTTTTATTCTGCATTAATTATTTATGTATATATTTATATAGTTTATTATTATTATTTTGTTTTTTTGTTTGCGTCAGCAAAATGGAAGAGTTTTATATTCATAAACGTCCTAAACAATACGCAAAATGTTATATAACTAACTGTAAAGCCACTTAATGGTAGATAAGGAAAGTCTTAGTTTTTTTTTATTTCCTAAAGATCCGGTCAGATCAGCAATGTGGATCAAGAACAGCAAATGTGTTAAATCAATCTCCAATTTGGGTTCCAACCAGAAGTATCGTTTATGTTCTTTACATTTTGAAAGTAAAATGTTTTCTAATTTTCAGAGAAATCAACTTTATAAAGATGCAATTCCATCATTGTTTGATGTTGATAGTAAGCAGTGTGTAAATGAACCAGTAACGAATATCGAAGTACACGAAAGTCATTCATCATGTTCTACACCTGGTACGTCTCATATAATATTTTATTATAAATATACTGAGATATAAAAGAAATGTAATTGAGCATATTTTGCATTTATTTGTGCATATTTTGACAATTGTTTTGCTTATTCGCACCATATTTACCACAAGTTAAGTGCATTCCTATCTCTAGGATTAAAGTAATTTTAATATTAAGACAAAAAAATATCAAATATGATTACAGGTTCATCTACTCGCTTATCTATAAACTCTCCAAGTTTATCAGATGCATCAACATCAACGGGAATTACATCTAGTGTCATGGGCATTCAAACACCTGGTCATCTCTCATCAAAAACTCCCCGAAAAGCTGCTCAACGAGAGAAACTAAAAGAAAGTGAACGGGTTCGGGCTGAGTTGGAACACATCATCATTAATTTGAATCAACAAATAGCCAACGAACCAAGTAACAAATTGAAAAATTGCCTTGAAGTATGTAAAGAACTCTTGTCCCCCACCCTCTTCATGATAATCCAATCTCAAATTCAAAATAAAAATAGAAAATTAGCCATTCTTACCCACTTGTAAAACATAATATATTTATGACAAAGTAGGTATACTTATGTGTATCCTACTTACTATAAATCTAAATCACTACTAGTATTCTAGTGGTCATGTACCATCATTCATTAGAACATAGACTGATTATAATAATGTAGTTTTTCACTTTTGTGTGCTTTTCTGAGTATGTAATGTATATTATTTTATCCAAGTCTACATCTAAATTTTTCTAAAATCCATTTAAAGACTTCTAAAAAAAAAATTAATAAATTAAGAATTAGGGAGTTGGGTACATTTTAAAATAAACCTCTACAATTTTAAATTGTTCACATTGCTAATCGACTATTTCATATTCTATAGATAATTAATCTTCATGTTTATTTAATGTTTATTGTATAATAAAATTTATTTGTATTACATGTACTTAAGCTTTAGTATGTATGCATGCATTTTCCTTTTATTTTATTTATTAATGTATATTTATAATTATTAATTATTTTAATAAATGAATTTATTATACTAGTAAAATCTATTTGTATTTGTTATTCTTCTTAATGTATATTTATAATTATTAATTATTTTAATAAATGAATTTATTATACTAGTAAAATCTATTTATATTTGTTATTCTACTTAATGTATATTTATAATTATTAATTATTTTAATAAATGAATTTATTATACTAGTAAAATCTATTTGTATTTGTTTTTCTTTATTTATATTAATTTCCATACCTATAATGGTAACATACAATTAACCATCAAATATTTCTTTTATGGTATTTCATAAAAAAAAAGAACAAGATTATTCCAATGATTTTATTTTATTAAAAAGAAGAAAAAAAAGATATCAACAACAGACATACTATCATTGAAGGGCTCTGTGCAAGAACTAGACAGCTCCACTTTTTAAAAATTTTCAGGAAACTGAAGATTTGATAAAGATGATAGATCAAAAAAATATCATACAAATTACTTTAAAACTGGTTTAAATATTTTGGAAACAAAATAAGTTTGTTTAATGGTTTCCATTCCTAACTTCCTAATTGTTTATAAAACCTTTTAAAACTCAAACTAAAACATTAATTTAGGAAAATAAAAATGAAACCTGAGTGAACTTTCAAATATTTTATTAAGTATCAATAAATATTAAAACAAAACAAATTAGAATTAAAAACAAAAATTTATAATAAAAAACACAGATTTATAGACATTATTTTTCTGTACTAGAATCTAAAATAAAAACAGTTTTCAACAAATATGGAGCTGTCTGTTCTTGCACAGAGCCCTTCAATTATTTGTTAATTTTTGGATGTCATTGAATACTTGACTGTTATTAATGTTTGATTATGAGAGTATGAACACTTTATAACAAATTTAAAAATAAAGGCTACTTCCGAAGGAACGTCGTTTTTGTAAAAAATATTGCTCAACAGACAAAATTACTGCCTTTTGAAAAATATAGAACTCCGAACATTATAACTTCAATCTTCGACAAATGCATAGACAAAAAATAAATGCTGGTTGTACGTTCTCTTTAAATTAATTTAAACAACTTTATTAATGAATCATCACAATATAAAATCTAAATTATACAATGAATTTCACAAAGTAGAAATTATTATTTAATGTATCTTAATTTAATAATTGATTAGAGTGATATCACATTTCGGCTTGTAAATATGTTCGGAAACGTAAATAACTTAAAGATATTTAAGATTTTTTTTTCATGGTCACACTGATTCACTTTCCAATATGTCGGACCGTTTTTTCATTTTCCCATAAGAGCAATGTAACGTTATCAAAGGTGACGCTTCTGATTTAATTTATTCTGTGTTTAAACCGTGATGGTGGTACTGGTAGCTGCTGCACAGTGCACTGTTATCATTTATAGTAAGCGAGGCGAAAAGTGAGCCGCGATCGTCGCGCGCCAAGCGGCTGTTTTTCGGCAGGGTTACTCCACCTATTCCTACTGTTTTCCCGCCTATAAAGTAATTTCGTGTAAACTCGTATCTCGAATGTCGAATGACTAACCAAACGTCATTGCACACAAACGTAGAACCCCTGAAATCAGAAAAAATTATCGCTTGGCGCGCGACGATTACGGCTCACTTTTCGCCTCGCGTACTATAGTAAATAATAATAATAATAATAATAATTGCTCCGTAGTCCGTACACCATTGATTAATATGATAAGGTATACGTGTGTCGTATTTTTTTCCAAATGTGACTAACGAATTGCTTGAAAGACGAAACACATTATAAATTATTTTATAAGTTAGGTATATGTTAATTTAAAATTGTGATTTTAATCTCAAAAAATGAGACATTGACAATGAAAAAACGAAAAACATTATTTGATTATTTCAAAAATAATACACCAAGACCAAGTACAAGTAAGTAAAAATATTAAGTATTTTATCTTTATAAACAGCTTAAACTTATTTTTATTATTTTTTTTATTTATTTATTGATAAGACATAAATACATTAATTATTATTGAGTAACATTTTCGATTATCTTTCTCCTTTAAGCGAAGCTTGTGTTGGAGAAAGAGAGTTGTTATATAATATAAGATACAATTATTATAATTATAGATTTACAAGGATAGAGTGTAAGTTCTAAGTACGCATAAAGCTAAATATGCAAAAAATAGTTTAGACATTTTATCAAGAAAATATTTAAATATACACGATAAAGAAAGAAACATAAAATAAACATATTAATCTAAGATCAACAAATAAAACCCCATATATTAATTTATAAAGCTTAAATATAAAATAAAATTACATCAAATCATTATTTAACTCAAGAAATAAATATTTATATACCAAGCCCTTAATATTAATCCTTTCATCCCCAAGTAATTTTTTTTTTTAATTTCCAAAGGCATAGAATTGAAAAACGTTGGTCCAAGATAATCTACAAAACATTGACCAAAAGATTTATTTGTATAATTAACAGTCAAGTCAAATTTCCTCAATTCTCTCTTATTGCTTAACTTATTATGATTTTTATCTAAGTTAAAATTCTTAACCAAGTACATAATAGCAATTTTTTTATACAATAACCTTATTGGCAAAACACCAAGTTCTCTGTAGTTGGCTTTCGTAGATCCTTCTAGAGTGAATTCATTTAGGCAGATCCTGACTATATTATTTTGATTAACTACTAGTGCATTTAATATGTTATCCCGAAGGCCACCCCATACCAATAGACCATATTGGAAATTTGATTGATATAATGCAAAATATACTATTTTCATTGTTTGTTTAGGTACCATGTTTTTGAGTTTGATCAATTTAAATGTAATAAAACGTAGCTTTCCTAATAAATTATTAATATGAAAATTCCATTTTCAGTTGTTATCAAATATAACACCCAAATATCGAATTTTTCCAACCATTTTAATTATTTTGCAGTTTTCCTGACTACATATTTTATTATTGACGCAGCCATGTAGGGGAGACCGGGGCTAGTTGACACACTTTATACAATTTTTCTTTCCACGATCAGAATTTCCATTTTAAATACTCAAATTTGTATGTATCCTTTCATTAACATGTAAGCTATGAAATCGTATCATTATATAGTCTAAATATTTAACCCTTTTTTGTACAAAATTTAAAATGTAAAATAAAATTTTTGTGTCAACTAACCCCGGAATCGGGGTTAGTTGACACAGGCATTGGGGCATATTGACACAAAATTAAACAAACTAATTTTGTATAACAAATTACTGTATTATAACAAATATTAAATATTTTTGATTGATAATAATTAAAAACAGGTATTAACCTTAAAATTAATATTTTCATAAACTCATTTTAAGAAATTATATAAAAAAAACTAATAACATTTTTTGTAAAAACAAAATAATAATAATACATAATAGATTATAAGAATAATACATTTTTAAAAATAACTTGAAACTTTTTTGACTTAAGAAAAATATTGAACTGTATTAAAATTATAAAATTAAAAACTTTAAATTCTCTAGAAAACTAATCTATGTCGTCATCTGAGTCACAGTGTTGACAAATATATCGATCTTCTTGACTGGTGCATGCTTCGTGAGACCAATTTTTGCATTTAACGCATTGAACCCATTTTTCTTTGGGGCGACTGGACGAAAATAACTCACAACAAACCAAACACATTGTATCGTCTTCTTCGTCGTCATTTAAAATTAACTTTTTTTTCGCCAACTTTATTGTTTTTGACTGTCGCTTTTTACTTCCTCTTGATTTTTTCGCCTGTCTTTCCTGTTTTTGTTTTTCTAATTTTTCTTTCTCGGGTGTATCTGTTAGTATAGCTGTGTGACGTTTCCTAGGATTTGTTCTACCTGCTTTTCTTTGTGGTGCTTTTGGTAATGGTCTAATATCTTCTGGTGTTATAATAGGTGATAATGTGTTTAGATTGGCAGGTAAAGGGCTACTTGTAAAATTATTTGAAGTTGACGCAACTGGCTCTTCTGTTTCTGGTAGATTGTTAGTAGAATTATTTGAACTGGACGCAACTGGTTCTTCTATTAATAGTTGATTGTTAGTAAAATTATTTGAAATATCAGGCGGTAAATCAATGCAATCTTGTTGATTTGGTTCTTCAATTAATACTTCAGGTCTATCTGTAGCATAACCTGGCATAAAATCAACTTCAGTGAAAATATCCGGATTAAATGGATAAATTCCACTGACAGAAAAACCGGATGAAATATTAGTCGGAGTAGCAGCGAGTGGTAATGCTTGCTTAATAATACCAGGTATATCGTATATAGACATCGTTTTTCCAGGATTATTAACTATCCACGAATCACACGTGGTATTGACGTATTTTTTAAGTGGTCCGAAATCACTCCTGTCTAATGGCTGTAACTTATGCGAGCAGTGGGGTGGGAATGATAGCATAATTTATACCATTTTCTTTACAATAGTTTAGACCTTCTATTGATAAATGCGATTCATGATTGTCGAGTAACAATAATATTGGTTTCTCTTTTGAACATTTCACAAATCTAACAAAATGTTTTAAATATTCAACAAAATGGGTTTCATTCATCCACCCTGACACGTTTGCACCGCCAGCACAGCCAGAAGGACCATTGGATAAAAAATAATCTCGAAAATTAACTCTGGGAAAAACAAAATATGGTGGAACACTGTTACCTGCTGCTGAAACAGAATACGCCAAAGTAACTAATGTGCCTCTTTCAGCTGATGTTATTCGACCAATTTGCTTAAAACCTTTACGAGCTACAACTTTATTGGGTTTCTGTACTGTGGTTATACCCGTTTCGTCCATGTTATATATATCCCCCGGACCAAATGAATGACGACTTAAAACGATTTTTAAATTATCAAAAAATCTTTGAACATTTATTCTATTAAAACTGGATGCTCTAGCAAGACTTGTCGCTTCTGGAATTCGTATAGATAAATCAGTCCTACGTTTTTTAAAACTAGTAAACCAATCTGGCCCAGCAATTTTATTTTTCAACCAACTTTCAGGAATGTTTTTTATTTTCAATTCATATGCTAGCTTACGAACTTCGTTTGGTGATAAGCCATAAAAAATATCTGAAGATTTTTTTATATAAGCAGCAAGCTGTTCCTCTTCACATATTGAAAATACTTGTTTATGTTTACTGTACCCTACACGTACACCACTAACCTGGTTAATATGATCTTCTTCGTTATCTAAGAGTTCACGTTTTTTACAATAGCGTGATAATGTTTTAAACGGTATATTGTAATCTTGTGCTACACTTCTGCGTGACATATTGTCAACTAAAACTTTTTTTACGGCAATTTTTATTACGTCGATAGGTACTTTTGCTCTACTTGATGTCCTTTTATAATTTCTAACCATTGTTAAATACCTACATATAAGGAAACATATCATTATAAAATGAAAATTTCTACAATGGGGCAAATTGACACGTGTCAATTTGCCCCGATCTACTTGTGTCAATTAACCCCAAACGGTTTTTCTGATATTTGGCATTTTGGAAAAAAGTGGGATGTTTAATTAACACAACAATTATGATATTAATAAGTACGTACTGTTATCTTTATTTTGATGTGTTGAAATTAAATTAATACGTTGTTTATTCTAAAAAAATATATTTTTTTTAAGCATCATTAAAATTACTTTTAACAGATAAATATACAAAATTGATAATAACTGAAATAGATTAAATCGTTAAGTTTTGTTATCACGCATGATAGGGGGTAATCATATGATTGATTCATCGATGGTGCTACAGTTTGTCCAACATAAATTGTATAACTTATATTTGTTATGTGTCAATTTACCCCTGAGGCCAACTTGCCCCGGTCTCCCCTACTGCTATAGTATTGAAGTTACAATCTGTAATAAACACAGTTTTATCAACATTTAGAGATACATTTCTATTGTTTAAAATGTTTATTATTTGATTGAAACCTCTGCAGGTTTTCTCATATACCCCATCCCATGACTTGTGTGAGAATAGAAGACAAGTGTCATCAGCATAAGTAACTATCGATCCATCAAAATTTATATTACAAATTTCGTTAATTTATATTATAAATAGAATGGGACCAAGAACACTACCTTGAGGTACACCATTTTTAATTCCATATGTGTTACCATTTATTTCATTAATTTTCACTGACTGTTTTCTATTATGCAAATAGCTTTTAAACCAGTTTAGGCTCGAATTATTAATTCCAAAGCTCGGTAGTATGTTAAATAAAATTTGATGATTTACTGTATCAAAAGCCTTAGCTATGTCTAAAAATATTGCTAATGATTTATTGCATTTATCTAGATTACTGTATAGAAATTGAGTGACTTTATACAGAGCATTCTCAGTACTTAACCCAGGTCTAAAGCCGTACTGGTTTTTTGATGATGTTATTTTTTTCTAAGAACTCAATTAGTCTGGCTTTGATAATTTTTTCAAATATCTTAGAAAAATTGCTCAACATGGATATTGGCCTATAGTTGCTCATAATCGATTTATCACCATTTTTAAACAAAGGTTTAACATCAGCTATTTTTAAGGTATCAGGAAAAATACTTTGTTCAATACTTAAGTTATATATATAAACAAGAGGATCCACTACCAATTAACTAATACATTTTAACATTTTTACGGACACTTTATCCAAACCACTTGCTGTATCGTCTTTAAAGCTATTAATAATATCAAGTATGTCCGACGATTTGGTTTTTTTAGAAACACATCATTAAAAGAAACGTTATAAGGAACATGAATAATCTCTGAATTGATTGGTTTTTTTATATTATTCTGAGTGATATTTATAAAAAAATTATTAAACATATTAGATGCAGTTATTGGATCATTTTTCACATTTACTTCACACTTATTATTTTTAAGTTTCACAATGTCATCATTAAACCTTAATTTAGAACCTGTAACTTCGTTTATTAGATTCCATGTCGATTTTGGATAAGAACTTGCACTTTTAAATTTTTGTTCATAAAAATTATTTTTAGCTAGCCTTATAGTTTTTGTGAAATTATTTTTATATTTTTTATAATGCAAAGCTAACGTAAAATTATTTGGATGTTTTCTGTATTTCATTGAAAGAAATTTTTTTCGACGGACTGAGGTTAACAATCCATTTGTCATCCATTCTTTTAAACGTATGTTTTTTGATCTCAATATTATATGAGTAGTAGATTTATCAATTGCATTTTTAATTATTTTATAAAAAACATTATAACAATGATTGACATCATTATAAGCATCATATACATCGGTCCAGTTTTCATTGGCTAATATTGACGTAATCGATTTATAATCAATTTTATTAAACATTTTTCGATTATTTACAAAATAAGCATTACTTGGAATTGAAACACAAACCGTACAATGATCTGTTATATCAGTGAGTATTACAACATCATTGATTTTACTTGTAACATTATCATTACCATTAATAAAAATGTGGTCTAAACAAAAATGATTAACACCCTTTGGCAATCTGGTATAAACGTTTATAAA
Organism: Therioaphis trifolii; assembly: GCA_027580255.1. Taxonomy (NCBI): domain Eukaryota; kingdom Metazoa; phylum Arthropoda; class Insecta; order Hemiptera; family Aphididae; genus Therioaphis; species Therioaphis trifolii. The sequence goes on from JALBXZ010000066.1 coordinate 26,429, forward strand.
AGAGATAAATGCACATTCAGATAACATATTAAGATATTTATTATTATATTCCTGTACACCTATTATATTGATATTCATATCACCAGTTATTACCGTTAATTCATTGTTCGTATTTAAACCATCTATTACTTTTCCTAATGAGTTCATAAAGTTATCGCTATCAGTACCGGGGGACCTATAGACACATATTAAATTAATTGGCACTTTGATATTAGATATATAGAGTTTTACTATATTAGAATCTACGAAATCATACTCAAAAAACTCTACACTTAAGTAATGTTTAGCAAATACCATAACACCATCGTTTTGATTTCTTTTTATAGAAGAAAAATACAAACTATAGCCATCTAAAATATAATTACATGATTGAATATTATGCCAAGTTTCCGTAAGTACAATTATATCAATGTTCCTATATTTAGCATCATTTTCCAGAAACAATAGAAGCTCATCAAAGTGTGCGTTTATACTCCTAATATTGCAACATATTATATTTAGATAATTATTACACACATTATTATTAATATATACAAATTCCGAAAAAGATTCATGGTAATTTGTTCTGTAATTCAAATATCCCTTACAGACATTTTCCATAAGAGTAAAAAGTTAAAACTAATAGTAATATAAACACAAAAAAAGTATTAACTTAATTAAAGATACCTCATTCTCGACAACTATAGCTTTTGTAAGTTCGGTTTTTTTTATAAATAGTTTATAGTCTCTGAACCAGACAAAGTTATACCCCGAATCACGTGCAAATATTTTAGTTGTATAAAATAAATTTCTATTGAATTGCGTTAAATTATCATTAATATAAATAGGTTCATTTTTCCAACTTGCTTCGACACTATTACCTGTTGGTTTGATTTTCCTAGATGATTCCATCAGATCTTTTTTTACTTGTTTTGATGTTGGTTCTGCTATGATTTTCTTTGACCTGGTATTGAATTTTGATTGGACACGATAAGCATTGACAACATCAATTTCCACGTTCAATAATTTTGCAATTTTTTTGACTGTATTTTTACAATCCTCATTTATTATTTCTGGTACATTTACAATTTCAACGAAATTATCTAGTGACTTGTTCAAGTATATTCAATTTGTTCGACAGTACATTTAAATCGTTACGTAAATTATTATTTTGAACTTTTAAAATTCTGTTTCTTCCCTCATGTCTTTCATAGATTTAAGAAGTTCTTGTAGTTGCTCTCCAAAGGAGTCAAACTTATCACTCATATATTTAACAGAGTCCGTTAAATTACTGAATCATTCATTTGTTAACATACTTGCTTCATTTCCCTTCTTAACGTTCACAGTAGGTGATTTGGTTTTAGCATCAATAGGGAATTTGCACTTAGCACAGCAACATTTTTGTTTAGCCGTTTTTGACATTTTCCGAAAACTCGATTCTCTTAACGCCGCACATCCAAAGTGAAAAAATGCATTGCATGTAGAACATTTCAGTTCCTCCTCGTAAATATCGTCGTTACATACATTGCACAACATTGTATAATAAATAATTGGAATACGCAATTATTAAGTAAGATAAGCGATACACAGATTACACCATACATGCACGTCTATACGGAACGAAGGAACTGTATCAACTGAATTATTAAATACACTTATTTGATATTTTGTATTTTTACATAAAAAATGTATATTATTATATTTTAAAGGTGAGTATGGCTTTACAAGGTTCAAATTTGGATCTTATAACCGCAGTTTCTCTCGTAAATTCATTAAAACTATCTTTAGAGTCTCTGAGAAATGACGAAAATTCATTTTCAAATATATACAATGAAACTCTAGAAATGTGCAACGAGAATAACATTTCCATTCCTGATGTGAAAAAAAGACGAGTGTCTTCTAAAATTGATTGTAATGAAACACAGTACATTATATCATCAAAAAAAGATGAAATGAGGATAAATGTGTATTTTACCACATTAGATGTAATGATTTCAAGTATAAGTGTGCGCTTCAAACAAGAAAAATTAGATTTAATTAAAAGTGTTGGTAGTATGCTTATATTAGAAACTAATAATGAAGATACAAAAATAATTTCTTCAGCTTTTAATTTGGATTTTCATGAGTTAGACTTAGAAATTATTTTGCTGAAAAAATGGAAAATACACCTAAAGGAAGTAACCAAAAAACATGTGAAGAATGGATACAATGGTTGACAAATTATTATAATTCTGAAAGAACAGCTATATTTAATAATTTTTTCAAAGCTATTAAATCATTTGTAGTTATACCAGAAACAAGTTGCTCATATGAGCGTTCTTTCTCAAAGCTGAGTATTGTAAAATCAAAATTGCGAAGCACAATGGGGCAAGATCGGTTAGATGGACTTCTAACTATGTTCATTGAACAAGATATGGCTTATAATATAGATGTAGATGAAGTTATCGAATATTTCAAAATCAACACACCAGCCAAAAGGCGTATGGAGTTATAATAAAAACATATATAATATGTTTATTATATAAAATAGTGTTGTTAAATTTTTACTTATTAATTAATTTAGGTGTATTACGTTATATTATTACTTATAATATAATTTTTTACTGTAATAAATGCAGTTAAATAAAGTTACCCAATTTAAATTGTTTTGTTTATGTTAAATGACAATGTGTAATGTATCATGTATGACTACCCTGCCAGTAATGTCTGCGCACGCTTATGATTATGCTCAAATTTTCAAAGTTAAAAATGATCTACCGTTTGGTCGTAACACAGATTTGTACCGACTAAAGGAGTGCGTGACTTCCACCGAGGTAATAAGTGCAAATGTAATATTTGAAATGTCCAAAGGAGTGTGTTCAGCCGGCAATATCACCACATTAATTCGCAATGTATATCTCTAATTAATTTTAGGCAGCCTAAACCAAGATTTTTATGTGATACACTGTGCATTTTTTCTTTTACTGCAACTCCCAAAGGTCCTTGTACTTGCTCTATGCATTTTTCAGCTTTTTCTGTAATTCCTTAACTTTGAATCGAAGTCATTTTACTTGTTTCTAGTTGTTTTATTGTATTCTCTTAAAATTAAAAATTAACTGATATATAAATTAAATTATTTTGAATATCGAACATTATATAATATCGACCGTAAATTACGGTCGATTAGTTCAATAATTGAGGCATTGACATGGAAAAGGTAGGTACTAAGTAAAAAAAAAAAAAATCAATTTTTCGTTTTTTCGTTGAAAAGGTACTAAATACATATGCCAATGGCCTGGAAAAAGAACTAACTCAAATTTCTTTAAATATTAGTAATTACGTTGAACACAAGATGGCACTGGTTGTGAGTCATCGTGGTTTGGCTTTGAAATGGTACTAAGTCATCTCACGTGTTTATCGATGTATGATATTGTTTTTATTGATACGAACACTGTTATCAAATATTGTCTAATATCATCAATCACAAATCAATTTAAAATTGATTAATTAATAATTATTAATCATTTTGACTTTAATAATATTAATATATTTTATATGCGTGGATAAAATTGATGTACTACAATGTCTACAAAAACTGTTCCATTCAAAATGGTAAGTTATTTTTTATGTATGATTAATATATTAAAACTATTATATCTAAAACTTTGGTAGGTACTTATATGCTTATTTACATGCTTACTTACATGCTTATTTACCCTACTTATTATATAGGCTGCTTGTAAATGCAAATACGATTGCCGTAGATATACTGAAGTAGAGGTACGAAAGCTTCACTCTGAATTTTGGAAGCAAACACCTGATAATCAAGGTAATTTTCTTTATGGTCTAACAAACATTACAGCTGTTGAATAGAGGAGACCACGTAAAGAAGACGTGGTTTCGAGAAAAAGACAGGTATCCGTCACATATTGTTTACCAAAGTCCAACGAGGGTCATGTTCAAGTATGCAACAAATCTTTTAGGGACATTATGGGCTTATCGATTAGGCGTGTTAAAACTTTAATTGAAAAAAAAGGGGAGACATGATATACAAAAATTCAAGAGGAAAAAATCCAAAATCTCATATTCATAAAACAAAATACACGCTTCAAGATGTAGAACTAATCAAGGCTCACGTCAGTTCATTCCCAACTGAAGAGAGTCACTATTCTCGTCACAAAACCAGCAAGTTATTCTTGAGTCCAGATCTAAATATTCATAGATTATATCGCGCATTTAAAATAGCACACCCAGATACTAATATTGACCAACGTTTATATCGTAGAGTTTTTAAAAAATCATTTCCAAAGCTTTCATTCCATCGCCCTCGAGCTGACACTTGCGCTACTTGCGACCGTCTTACAAATAAAATCAATTTCGAGAAAAGTATCAATTAATTCAAAATTATAGCAGAAAAAGAATTGCATTTAAGAAAAGCTGAGAAAGCCACGCAACTTTTAAACGATGATAATACTAAATCCCAAATGTCCTCAAGCCAAACGTGTACTGTAAGCATGGATATGCAACAAGTAATATTCACTCCAACACTCACTCATTCTAACATGTTGAATAGCCGTCAGCTGTCGAACTATAACTTATGTATTCACATTGGGGATACAGGGAAAAGTATAATGTGCATGTGGCATGAGGGTATAGCTGGTCGTGGTGGGAATGAGATTGCTTCATGCTTGCTTAATGCTATCATATCTGGTATGACAACAAAAAAAAATTGCAGATTTGGTGCGATAACTGCACTGGTCAAAATAAAAATCGGATGATACTTATGGTGTTAATATATGCTGTTGCCAAAAAATATTTTGATACCATTGACCTTAAATTTTTAGTGTCTGGGCATTCATATATGCCATGTGACCGAGATTTCGGGATTATTGAGAAGAGGAAAAAAGTGTGCTCAACAATGGTTCCTGAAGAAGTTGCATCAATGGTCAGAGATGCTAAACATTTTCAACCATTTAATGTAGTTATGATGACCTCAGATGATTTCTATGACTTTGCCAAAGAATCTGATACATTTTTAAATACAGCACCTATTAAAATTAGCAATTTAAGTTGGATAAGAATTTCGCGAGATGACTTTCCTATGATAAAAACTCGGTAGACATTCAATACACTTGAACCTTGGAAATTACACAATATATTCAAAACGAGACACTCATTTAAGTCAGTCGAAAGGATCCAGGCCTTGAGTGTATCAAAAAAGGAAACAGCCATAAGCGAACCAAAGAAAAAAGACCTTCTTGCAATGCTAGATTTTTTGGACGAAAAATACCATGCATTCTATAGAGATGTTTGTAAATTAAAAATAATAAATAAAGAATATTAACACCCATATTATTTATAAATATCAATCATTATATTTTCATTTTTAATTAAAATTAATTTGTAAGTATTTAAGTGAGTTTGTGTTAAAAAAAAGTTTTTTTTCGAATAAAAAAAGGTTTACAACATGCTAAAATCAGTTTTTTCCCTCTCCTGTAAAATTTGATTTTTATGACTTAGTACCTTTTCCATGTCAACGCCTCAATTATTTAGGTATTATTTTGTTTACGTACTTTTGGAAACATGGGAAATTACCTTTATTGAAAAATATAATCGTATACAATTATCAATTAATCGTAAATGAACAAATCGTTAAAATATGTAGGAGAAAATGGAATGTTTGAGAAATATGTAGGAAAAAATGGAATCATTGAAAAATATGCAAAAATATGTACTTAGGGCAAAATATGTAAAAATATGTATTATAAAATATAGTTCATTACATTGGGAATCGCTTGAAACTTACCTAAATTAATTTATCAAATCACCGTAAAAATATGTATTTAAATATCAATCCGAGCCCTAGTTATGATCTAGTTGTGCAAAAAAACATGAAGACTATATAGTCTGACCTCCGACACATTTTACACAAGTTGTAAAATGACAGTCAATAATTAACAATATAGATCATTTGCACCCATAAGTAACATTCTAGAAGGGGAGAGGGGTATTAATTATTTTAAATGAAATCTCAATAAATGTTCAATGTTATTTCAACATATTATACTGATATACCTAAATACAAATACGCAATTATGCTACGACGCTAAATATTACTAAATAATTATTGTATTTTTGTGATATCCATAGATAGTATAATGAGTAGTTAATTAAATCAGAAGTTTCCGAACATATTTACAAGCCGAAATGTGATATCACTCTAATCAATTATTAAATTAAGGTACATTAAATAATAATTTCTACTTTGTGAAATTCATTGTATAATTTAGATTTTATATTGTGATAATTCATTAATAAAGTTGTTTAAATTAATTTAAAGAGAACGTACAACCAGCATTTATTTTTTGTCTATGCATTTATCGAAGATTGAAGTTATAATGTTCGGAGTTCTAGATTTTTCAAAAGGCAGTAATTTTGTCTGTTGAGCAATATTTTTTACAAAAACGACGTTCCTTTGGAAGTAGCATTTAATTTTAAATTTGTTATAAAGTGTTCATACTCTCTTAATCAAACATTAATAACAGTCAAGTATTCAATGACATCCAAAAATTACAAATAATTTTTATCTTTTTTTACCTTAGTGAGGTAATCAAACATAGTACGATTAGTACGTTTCATAATGGCGTTGTATATCTCTTCACAATTTAATGTCCAATGTTGGCGAATTTTAAATAATAATAACTGTATGAAAATAAATTTCAAAATAATAAAACGTAAGAGTACAACAGATCACCAATCGTGGTAAACACTAACTAAATGAAAGATTGTACATAAAGTAAGAGTAGGTATATTTTACCGTTGATAACGACAAAATTAAATTGAAAATACTGTGTCGGTACTCGGTATTGTCAGTTACAGAAATTATGTGAAAGATTACAAATATTTATGATTTGCTTTCGTTGTAATAAAATTATTATGATGTCATCGATAAGACCCATACGGCAACGTGAAAACTGATTTCATTTAATTTTAATTTAATTAACCGGCATAAATTACGAGCTAAAACAAAAATTCGGAAATAATCAATTGCTACCCGGAAGCATTGATTAAATACAAATAGATAGCCCACGCCTGTACGTTGTTCGGCAGCGCTATGGACCCGCTATTTGGACCCGAAAATATATTAGTTTGGACCCCAGACGTTAGAGTTCGCATTGACTGTTGTTCATTATTAGAAAAAACGATAACATTTTTATTTATTCCATGAAAAACATTGATAGTGCTATTACCGAGTATTGATAAAATAAAACGCGGTAAAGGTAAACACTAAACACTAAATACACAATTATAGTACAATACACATTTCAACAATACTGCATGGCTCATAAAGTTTTTGTAACTTGTAAATAGTAAATTATATTTTGAACTTAGTAATTATATTTTAATACAAAATATATATTATAGTTAATAAGCAATAATTCTTTACTACTTTCATCATGGTAACTATCAATTAAAAATAACTAAATTATTATGTTGATTGTAAAAAAAATCAGTCTTGGATCAAGGCATCAAGCATTAAAGCTCATATATAATTATTATGGATGAGAATAAGTTTGGTCTTATTTATAGGAATTAGTGGAAGAATACTAAAACATAAAATTAAAAAAGTTGAAACAATCTTATATTTAACATTGTTTTATGCTAAATACATATACTTATTTTATCAATATATTTAGTAATCATATAGCTACATGTTAAATTGTAGCCACTCAAAACAAAAATGAATAATATATAATAAAAAATAAATAAAAATCATAAAAAATACCAAATAATAAATCATCCAACATATTATTCAGCTGATTTTAATATAATGTTTTTATAATAATTATAGACTTATAATGAACATTCCTTATAAATGACACATACAATAAATAACAAAATACAATGCTGTTTAAAAGTACATTAAAATCATTTAAAATATTAATCAAAGTATAACATATTTAAACATTCTGTAATATAGATAATTTATCTTTATTTTTTATTGTTTTCATATTTTTGTACATAATATTAAAATCTCTTAACAAACGACAATGTAATAAATGAATGGTGATGTATGTTAAATGACTTTGGCAACTATTTTCAATATTTAAAAAAGGATATAAATTTATTTCAATATCTTAAAATATTTAAACATAATTTTTTTTTTTTGAGGATTTTTTTCTATTTTTTTTTTATAAATTTCTTGTGATGATTTAACAAAGTTAACAAATTCTTCTGTTGGTAACATTAATTTTGTTGGAAGAGAATCCTTATTTTCATATGATTTAAATTGAATCAAAAGTTCACTATTGTTTTCAAAATATTGATCTTTCTTAAGAAATATATATTTACATAAACCACAGTTAATTTTGTTAATACATTTGAACCCTAAATAACCTGCAAAATATGTGTTAGAGCAATCTTCTAAAGTAACATTTTTAAAATTATTTGTTGTAGAATCTATTTTTGAAGTTGGATAAGAAGAATTTAATGATAATAAGGAAGACGTACTATGATCAGAATCAGAATCTAAATTATTTGTAGTATCTAAAATGGAAGTTGTAAAATCAGTTAGTATATTTTTATCATAGTCTGCTTCGCAATTACTTGAATTGGAAGGTTTTACTAAATTTATTTTTGAATTTATTCGGAATGTTGTTCTAAATGTTCTAGATGTAGGGTTTCGGTTATACCCACCTCTTTGTCTGTATACTGAAAAAGTATTTTCAAGAAAATCTTGATTTAACCTAGCAGTCTTAAGGTATTCAAACCCAAATTCTTTTTGATCTTCATATAAATCTATTATGACTGTTAAGGTCCAAACCATGCCATTAAAACATGGTGGACGAGTGATACCTTTATTTGTAATTTTTTGTAAGTTTAGGTTCCATTCTTTAGCTACATTTAAGAACTGCAACACTTTATTTTCTGACAAAGCACTTTTTAATGGATTTTTATCAAATAAAGAATTACTATTTAAAGTATCTAATAAGTCATTCATATGTTTTACAAAAATTGCAGTATCTTTAGCTGTGTTTGATTTCAACTCTCCTGTAGCCACACAAGTGTGAATTGTGGCGGCTACAGAATTGCTAAAAATTTTAAATGCCAATTTGCAATTAATTTTTTGGAATGGCCCCGGATTTATATGAGAATCAGTTAATTTAGTTAAAGCTTTACTTGTGTTACTATTTTTATCTATTGTATAAGTTTTTATAATGTCTTTAAAAGAAACAAGTTTGTCATTAAATAAAAAATCTCCTGTTAAAAAATTATTTCTGTAATTTTTAATTAAATGAGGTACATCATAGATTCCATATATTTTAATTTTATTATTGATATAAAAAAATGGATTTTCTTTAGACATTCCTAGATCCTTATATGCTGCTTGATTGTTAGTACCCTGATCACACACAACTGCTTTTACATGAAGACCCACTTCCAAAAGTTTTTCAACGGTACTAATTATTAATTTATTTAATACTGATTGGCTCATAGAAGAAGCACTAAAAAAATAAGCTACAGGTAGTTTCCAGTTAGAGTACAGACCTCTAGCCATAAATACCAATGCTTGAGAAGCTGGTTTATTTGTTCTACCTAAATGCCCTAGATCTTCAAACCCTTCTACTAAATCTAACGGTTTTGAATGTTCTAAAAAAGTTTTTATTTTCATTTCATCAAATGCTACTATACAATATTTTTCATTTGCTGTTAATGTTTCGGTTTTTAATTTAATTTGATTAAAAAGATTAGAGTTATATCCAGGTAAAAATTTTGAATTGCCAATCCATCTTTTAATAGTTGAAATTCCTGGGAGAATAACTTGTAATTTGTTTTTTAAAAATGAGTATGTATTCGGTGATTTATAAAACAAAGAAAGAGCAAATTTTTTTTCATTTAATGTCCATTGTTGTCGAGATTTTACCGAGTGTAAAGTTTGCATAGTTACCAAAGCACGGGATGATTGAGACTGATATTTTAAAGAATTTATCATATTAGCAGTATTTAATTTATGTGATACGGTTTTTACATTTGAACGTAACTTTCATAAAGACGAACGTTTATTTTTTAAAAGCCCTTGTTGTCGTTTTATAATAGATTTTAATTTAATCTTACGTGGTGTATCTTTATCATCTTGATTGTTCTTTTTAGTTGGAAACAATTTTTTTTTGGAAACAGCAGATGTTGGAATGGCCATCAACATATTATGAATGCCTTAAAAAATTAAAATAATTATATAAAAAATATAACTATAAATAAGTAAGTAGGTATATAATATAATAATTGATTGATATTCCTGTATTCGTTTATAGCAGAGGTGGCCAACATGGCAACATGAACGTATTCGCGAGCCACATGGACAAATATAAATATAAGTATGCCAAGAGCCAAAATGTTTATAAATACATTTTATATAATTTGATAATTTTAATAAACGCTTACCAAAAAATTAAAATTTATAACAATAGTAAGTAAATTTTGATTTGATAAATAAGACGCGACCAGTGGCGTATTTTGAGCCACTGGACGCGACTACGCGAGCCACATCTGACTATAACAAGAGCCACATTCGACTCGCGACCGCAATTTGGCCACCCCCGGTTTATAGTATGTGATCTACCGAACCGATAATTCATTTAAAAACTGTCATAATTAAAAATTATAAAATTATACTTATTTATTATTATTGATTAGTTAGTAAAATTATTATTTTTTACAACACTAAAATTTACTTACCAGGTGATACTATTGGTGTAGGAGGAGAAAAAGGTCTAGATTTGGAAGGTGTACAAAAAGACAAGCTCGTTTGTGCTGTATAAACTTTAGTTGGCGTTTGGACATGTAATTCTTCATCTGATGAGTCTTCTTTAAAATGTTTAGGGACAACTGTCTTTTTTAATCTTATTTTTCTTCCATCAGTGAAATCAGAATCATCAAAATGATCTTCACAAACCACCCTATTTTTTAAATTTGTCTCAGAAAGAAGATCTGTTTCCTAAAATACCGACAATCACTTATTTTATTTAATAATCTACAATTAATGTTTTATTGTGAATTTAATTGGAATTTTAAAATAATATATATCAATAAATTGAATATAATTAATCACTTACCTGAATTATTCAACCACAATCTTGCACGTTCTGGGTCTGTGGGAAATTTAAACAAATGCAATGAACTATTGGTTCTCTTGCTTTTACCACAGTTAAAAAAAAACACACTTATTTCCTCTTTGCATTTTAAAGAATTTAAATAATATAATATATAATGTTCAGTAAATGTTAAACAAAAAACAGGTAGGTATTCAAAATATTTTTATATTCGAAATAAATATAAGATTCAAACGTATAGGTACTACTTGCTTCACACAGAAGAGCTAACTACCAAGTGATGAGTAGTACGACTTAAAATCGGTTTACTTTTATTTTAAACAAATTGTTTATAATATATAGGTATCTATATTCTATATGTTTATTTTTAATCTTGTTAACAACACTATTGTCTAAATCCATTGTTAAAGGATATAAATAATATTATAATTTTATTGTATTTTAAAAACGATTCTGGGCGAAGACGGTCTGTCAGCTAGGAATATAATATAAATCGTTATTATACTCGTGAAAATCCGATTTCGATAGAATTTATTTTTCAAACGCTTAAAAATGATTTGAAGATTTACGTTAATTTTTTTAAAAAAGTCCAAAAATAACAATAAATTAAGAACCTTGTGTTCAAATTGTAAATATAATGTATGAATATTAAGAATTAAAAAAATGTTTAACTATAAAATAATTAGTACAATAGTAGGTACCTACATTTTTGTGATTTTAACGACATTCTAACTCGAAACGTTTATGAAAAATATCGTGACCATGTTTATTTTAATAAATATTTGGTATTTATATAACAGATTATGAGGAACTTTGTATTAATTTTTCAAAGTTTTTGAGCCAATAAACATTTTTTATCTACAATTTCTAAACAAAATACAAAAAAAATTATCAATTATTTAGGTTATTTTTTTTTAGTTCAGACAAAAAAAAATCGGTTTCTTTAAACACTGGGTTTGCATAAAAATTCCAGTTTTTCATTCATTTTTCTTTGTTTTTCCAGGTAACCATAATGAGTCCTAACTCCTAAACATTATTTACTTATAAAAGTACCAACTACATCTACTTTGCTACCAAACACTATACCTTTTAACTTTTAAGTTAAAAATTGTAGCATTTTACGGCACCCTAAATAAAACCACCTTAATATGACATACAAGAAAAAAACACATAATTATTATAAAATAGCTCCATAAAATATGTAGCACATAAAATATGTAATAGTTTCATTTATTAGTGGTTTCAAAAAATTACAATACGTCACAATATATAAACAATCAATAATATTATTCTATGAAAGTAGGTATGTGACAATTTTGAGCAAAAACCTCAACAGCACGGCGGCAGCAGTAATAATAATAATAATAATAGCCAGCACTAAATAATGTTGCTATTATATTATTATGTATAGAAATTAGAGAGCATAATATTATTTATTATTGTACAAGTTTATTTTGATAATATTATTATGTATAAAAATAGTTCGGTCGTCTGCGTTCCGGTCGCCAATAGTTGATGCCTATACCATATTATAATATTTATTACATGACATGTTTATTATTGTTCATCGACTATTATTATTATGCAACAAAACTGTAGACGCGATCTATGAAATCATAATAACACTAAAATTATGGTTTCCAAAATCTACATTGAAATGGGCTATCTATTTGTATTTAATCAATGCCGGAAGTAAAGTGATAGGAGACATACAATACTACAAGTACGATAACAGACACGTAATATTCATAATAACCAAAAACAAAGATAAACAACTAGCGACGTACAAAAACGTTTATTTATCACCAATGAACTTGAAACAATTTTGTATAGGAAATGACATACATAAAATAGCCATGAACAAGCTAGGTCAACATGATAAATTAAAATGGGACACGGTCAGGTCAATGATACGATATATTTTTCGTTTCACGAATATCGAAATATTAATATACACAGGCGAGAAATATACGGGAGAGGAGAAATTAATTATCTTGGATTAGTTCCATAATTCTAAATTAGCGGGACATTTAGGCGTTAACAAAACAATTAAAAGAATAAAAGCACAATTCTACTGGCTGAACATGGAAACAGATGTGAAAGATTTTATAAAGAGATGTAGTTCATGTCAAAAGAATAAGGTCACAAACAGAAATGTCCAGATGCCAAATGGTAATCACATCTACCTCGACACACCCATTCGAAAAAATATTTTTAGACATAGTAGGACCATTAACAACAGCTATATCAGGAAATAATTACGTATTAACTATGCAAGACGATTTAATTAAATTCTCGTTGGGAGTACCCATACCCAATCATACCGCGAACGTAATAGCAGAAGCATTCGTAGTGCACTTCGTATGCATACACGGCATACCGGAAACAATATTAACCGATAAGGGGACAGACTTTTTAAGTAAGGTATTCACCGAAGTTTGTAAATTACTAAAAATAAATAAGATAAACTCTACTCCTTTCCACCCACAAACTAACGGAAGTCTCGAAAGAAGCCACCGTACCCTAGCAGAATACTTAAGGCATTACGTTGATAAAAATTAAATAACTGGGACCACTTACGCTTTCTTTGTATACAACTTGACCATCCACTCATCAACGAATTATCAACCATACGAGCTAGTATACGGAAGGACATTAGAGATACCAACCAAGTTAAAAATCGAACCCGAACCCAGGTATAACTACGATGACTATCTGTACGATTTAAAACAAAACATGCAAGAGTCACATAAAATGGCAAGAGAACATTTAATACAAAGTAAACATAAAAATAAAAGAGCGTATGATTTAAAAGAAAATTCTGTCGGTATACACGTAAAAGATTTAATACTATTAAAAGACAATACGTCTAAAACAAAATTACATCCGTTATGGTTAGGACCGTTCGAAGTAACCGAAATAATTAGTAATGAGAATATAGTGATACAAAAAGATAGACGACAGCCAGGTCGACAGGTAACTGTTCATAAAAACAATGTAAAGAAATATTACGACGATAAGATAAATTAATATGATTAATATAACACGAAAGTAAACACAAATTAAAATATAATTATTAATATTAAATATAATTGCTTTAAATAAACTAAACAACGCAAATCCTAAATTCATAAATAAATACCCGAATAAAACGCATATTTAACAAACAAATATTTTTAGATTTTTGGTGATAATGGTGATGGTGAAGGCTGAAGACGAAGTAATAGATTACTCCAACCACTTCGTGATAACAGATTATACCTACAAAGATGGGCCAACTTTATATTATGAAAACTACGGACCAACAAGATTCGTGGGAGGATACTACAAAGTAATAACGTATTTGTCGTTAGAGGAATATAATAAAAAATACGAACAACTAGGCGACAAGATAGCTAATCTTACTGCAAGATGTAAAATCCATGATCAACAAGCATTGTGCGCCAAATACCAAGACGTACTACTCCACCTATACACAGAGGTGACAGATCAAAAGGGCAAACTATTTATGTCATTAGGAAAAACTAATGGACCACACAACGAAGAAGATGAAGAAAATCAAGAAAGGTCAAGAAGTAAAAGAGGTCTAATGAACTTCGTAGGCAGTGGATTACACTACTTATTTGGCACCTGCGACGACGAATGCACGACAAAGGCAGCCGACGCCATTGAACGAACAGAGAAAAATGGGAGAAATATTATGCATATAGCGAAACAACAAACGACCGTCGTGAGAACCGCGATGCGCCAGATAACGACGACGTTAAATCAAACACAGATGTTATATAAGGAAATGCAAGAATACGAAATGGAATTCGAAAACGACATCAAATCAATAGGCAACGCAACTGAACGAATAAAATCAGTACTAAGCTCAGATGCACTGCAAAATCTATACACACTAGTAACCAACCAATACGCATATGAGACGGCGACCTTAACAGAAATAGTAACAGCCGCGAGAGCGGGAGTCATACATTCCAGCCTACTCACCGTATCAGACATGGCAAAATTAATGCGCGAGATAAAACCCCGCGTAATCAAAAAACAACTTGGATTACCAATGGGTACGCGACCATCTGAAATATACGATTTACTAAAGGTTGTGAAAATGTCGGTTTTCTATGGAAACAACAGGATAGTTTTCGTAGCAAAAATTCCATTAGTCGTTGAAGAAGAACTAATTACATACAACATAATACCAATACCAATCAGAGTTCGCACACAATATCTTCAGGGAACTGTGCAAATTTTAGACCCAGAAACACCATTCGTCGCAATTACAAAGGACAGAAGGGAATACATACCGCTGACAGCAGACCAAATAAATAAATGTACAGATACAAAATTATACAAAATATGTCCAACACAATTGCCTATGTTAATCAATGAACAAGCAAGCACCATGCGAAATACACCTATTCCAAGAACCACAGAAAACTTACGCAAATGACACGAATTGTAAAATGCGTGCAGCAAACTTAAAAAGAAGCCTATATCACAAACTAAGATATTCCAACGAGTGGATGTACAGCGTTAGTCAACAAACGTTAACCATAACATGTTCAAATATTTCACAACCCGTAATACGGCAAATTAAAGGAGAAGGCAAAATCCACATATTAGATACCGAATGTCAAGTAAGGACGTCTGACGCGATATTAACACCGGAAGAAGAATTGACAGCGAAGACATACGATGATATTTTATACCAAAAACAGACATGTCCGAACTTTTTGAAGTCATGCCGAACAAAAGCCTATTCCACGAAATACAACACATGAAAATACACAAGGACGTAAAGTTCACCGATTTACATCATATGACCAAATCCTTGGACGACGTCCAACAAATGATCGAAGCGGAAGAATACCGACAAAACAACGCCGAAGCAACAAGGCATCACTCCTACATGCTATACATATCGTTAGGGCTAGCAGCCATATCAATGATTCTAATATTTGTGATCTACATAATGGTGAAGTATAAAAGTCAATCGGAAGGTGACCGATTCCATAACTTCATAAACATGAGAGAATTAGCACAACGAATGTCCAAGCCACCGTCACCACGCTGAAAAAAAAAATATGCAAATAAATAAATAAATAAACAGTAATAACAATCTATACTATATATAAAATTGTAATGGTTTTTCTTCGACCGCGCTAACCGAGAAAACTACTGGACCGATTTGGCTGAAATTTTTTTTGGCTGAAACCCGACACTCTGCTGAAGGTTATAGTACCACTTTTGTCAGTAAAAAAGTTCATACAAGTTCATAAAAAATTAAAAACAATTGTACCTATATTGTGCGGCACGGCGGGCCGCGGGTTTACAGCTACCTGTAACTTGACCTTTTTTTTGTATCGTGTTTGATATCGGCGTCCAAAAAAAGTCCAAAAAAGTCGAAAATGAGATATACACATCAAAATATTCGGAAAAAAATTTTATTATTTTAAAAATTTTATTAATTTTTATTGTTGTGTAAATATCTCGTATATCATATTTCCAAAGATGTTATAAATGTTCAAACAATACATACTATGTCATCTATCAAAATTATTGTTACTAATATTTCGTATCTCCGTGTCATATAGTACACAATTTGTTTAAATGTTAAATTTTAAATGAATACTATGCTTTTTTGTGAAAATGTTCAAGACTGAACCAGTATACATAAGTAAATAAATTTTTTTTGTTTTTGTTTTATACTATAATGTTAATGTTATTTATATTTTTAATTATTTAAATTATTTAATTATTTTTAATTATCTAATGAGTAGTTCAAGACTGAACTTGTAATAAGAGGTACACAATTTGTTTTAATGTTAAATTTTAAATTATTTTCATATAGGTATTTGTAGCAAAATTAGAAAAGTATTGATTTTATCAGCCAAACCGGTCCAGTAGTTTTCTCGGTTAGCGCGGTCGAAGAAAAACCCTTATAATTTTATATATAGTATAGATTTATGTGTCTCATGAAAAAATTAAATTTTGGACTTACGAGGTATTGCAGTTTCACCGACGTAATACTCTTGCCAACAAACGTGTTACAAGCCGTCTAACCCTAAAGGCAACAAAATAACACACCAGAACGTTCTCAAACACGTGCTCAGGAGCAACGTAACGCTTTGAGTATGAAATCAGCGTTTAATTATCAATCCGAGATTGATTATTTGAATATTAAAGCGCTTCAAATTGGACGAATGACTATATTATGTCCTAAGTGCCATGCAAAAAAATGGAAAGATGAAACCCATGGACTTTGCTGCGCTGACGGTAAAGTTGTTTTACACCAATTTGAGGATCTTCCAGACCTAATTAAAAGTTTAATTGATAATTCTCACCCTCTATCAAAACATTTCTTTGATAATTCTAGACGGTATAACACTCTGTTTCAAATGACATCGTTTGGAGCAAACGAAATAAGTGAAGGGACCTTCATGCCCTCTTTTAAAATTCAGGGTCAAGTGCATCATTTAATAGGTAGTTTATTACCCGAAATTGGAAATAATGCTAAATTTTTACAAATATTTTTTTATGTCTGAGTCGGATCAAATATCTATTCGAACAAATATGATTCCAAATTTAAAAAGAGGTCTCATTGAATCATTGCAAACAGTTTTGCGTGAAAATAATCACCTCATACAGAGCTTTAGATCTAATCTGGAGTCGAGGTCTTTTGATGAGTTGCAAAACTTTAAGTTAATTATTCATGCTGACAGAGTTCCTCAAGATGAACACAGAGGTCAATATAATGCACCTACCATCGATGAAGTTAGCTGTATTATTAGTTAATGAAGATAAAGGTCCCAGAGATATAGTTCTGCATGGTCGGAGTGGACACTTGAGTCGAGTTTCCGAATTGAATAGATGTTATGATGCACTGCAATATCCATTGATGTATACTAGAGGCGAAGACGGTTATCACATTAATATATTACAGAAAAATAACCAAAATCGAACCAAAACTGTATCCTGCATGCAATTTTATTCTTATAGGTTTATGGTTAGAGAAACAAGTCTAAATCATCTACATTATTACAAAACATTATTCAGCCAATTCGCCGTAGATATGATGGCAAAAATGATTTCTGAAAGACTACACTTTATTCGTAACCATCAAAAACAACTACGTGCGGATGATTATGTTCACCTCCGAGATGCTGTTATCAATGATGCAAATATTAATGCTAATAACGTGGGGCAACAAGTAATTCTTCCCTCCTCTTTTACTGGCTCCCCACGTTACATGCATGAAAAAATCAGGATGCCATGACTTATGTTCGTAAATTTGGCCGTCCAGATTTATTTATTACTTTTACATGCAACCCGGAATGGCCGGAAATAAAAAATGAATTATTTCAAGACCAAAAGTCGTTTGATAGATACGATATAATCTCTAGAGTTTTTCATCTCAAACTAAAAAAGTTTATGCATGTATTAAAAAATAAATATATTTTCGGAGATGTAAATTGTTATGTTTACAGTGTTGAATGGCAAAAACGAGGTTTGCCACACTGCCACATTCTTTTGTGGTTACAAAAGAAAATTCAGCCAGATGAAATTGATAAAATTATTTCTGCCGAGATATCAAACAAAGACAGAGATCCTATACTTTGTGAAATAGTATGCAAGAATATGATTCATGGCCCATGCGGCGAGTTAAATATTAGATCGCCATGTATGAATAATGAAAAATGTAGTAAGAAATACCCTCACAAATTGGTCAAGGATACTCAAACTGGAGATGATGGTTATCCGACTTACCGACGGAGATCACCAGATGATGGAGGTTATACTGCAATATTAAAAGTTCGTGGTCAAACAGAAATCGTGGTTGACAACCGTTGGGTTGTACCGTATTGTCCAGTGCTATCTAGGTGCTTTAATGCGCATATTAACGTAGAATACTGTCATTCGGTTAAAGCGATAAAATAAATATGTAAATATATTAATAAAGGATCAGATAGAGCTACTTTTTCTGTTAATCGTGAAAACGATGAGATTACAAATTATTTGAATGGTCGATACATATGTACTTCTGAAGCGTTTTGGAGAATTTTCAATTTTGAAATCCATGATAGAGATCCGACAGTTCAGCACTTAGCTGTTCATCTAGAAAATGGACAGCGTGTTTTCTTTAATGCTAATAATCTTCATCAAGTTATTGAAAATCCAAGAAAAACGACACTAACTGCATTTTTTGAACTGTGTTCACATGATGATTTTGCGAAAACACTGTTCTATCATGAAGTTCCTTCTTATTACACCTGGGATAATAGCAGAGGCTGGTTAAAGAGAAGACGGGGAAAAGATGTTCCAGGTTGGCCAGGAATAAAAATGGACACTGCCATTGGTAGAATTTACATGATTCACCCAAATCAAAGTGAGTGCTTCCATTTAAGATTGTTACTAAATTATGTACAAGGTCCAACTTCATTTGAAAGCTTGAAGGCCTTTGATGGAGTCATTCACGTGACTTTTAAAGCTACCTGTTTTGCTCTTGGGCTTTTAGAAAATGACGAGCAATGGAAAAATACTCTAGCGGAGGCAACTCTTTCAGAAAGTCCTTCAAAATTAAGAGAATTATTCGCAATAATCATAGTTTTCTGCCAACCGTCTGAACCTCAATCTTTGTGGGAACAGTTCAGAAATGATTTTTGTGAAGATATTCTTCATACAGAGCGCACTCGATTAAATGACTTGCAATTTACTTTTTCTGATGAAATATTTAATAGAGGTTTGATTGAAATAGAAGATAAAGTTGTTTGCCTGTCTGAAAAATATTTAACTGAATTTGGAATGAACTCACCTGTTCGAAATTAAAATTCATCTGATCCTTTTGAATTCTCAATTTTGCGTTCTTACGATAATAAACGATTACAAGAATTTGTAGAAATCAATTTACCAAAATTAGTAAATGATCAAAAATATGCTTTTAATGTTATTACAGAAAGCGTAATGAATCATCAAGGAAGAGTTTTTTTTTTAGATGCTCCGGGTGGTACAGGAAAAACATTCCTAATTAATTTGTTGTTGGCTCAAATTAGATCCTCAGGTAAAGTTGCATTAGCAGTAGCTTCATCTGGTATAGCAGCAACTCTCCTTAGTGGCGGCAGAACTGCTCACTCGACTTTCAAGTTACCGTTAAATGTATTATTTGATACAGAATACGTTTGTCCGATTCGTAAAAATGGCCCTCTTGGAAAAATTCTTCAAGAAACCTCATTCTTTGTGTGGGATGAGTGTACAATGAGTCACAGATCACATATCGAAGCAATTGATCGAACATTAAAAGATCTTAGGTGTAATATTAAGTTTATGGGTGGCATAACATTTGTTTTCGCTGGTGATTTCCGTCAAACCTTACCAGTAATCCCTAAAGGTACTCGAGCTGATGTCGTTAATGCTTGCTTAAAATCTTCCCCTATATGGAACTATGTTGAAAAACTTTATTTGCGAACAAACATGAGAGTTTATTTATGCGGAGGGGACGATATTTTTCCAGCACAGTTGTTGAAAATTGGAAATGGAACTTTAGAAAATGAAAATGGTTACATTTCTGTCAATCACATGATTGGACGGGTGGTCAATAACGTGGAAGAGTTGATTTCTACAGTTTATCCTGACATTTTTAATCTGTCCAATAAATCTTATCAGTGGTTATGTGAAAGAGCTATTATCTCTCCAAGAAATGTAACAGCAGAAGAAATTAATGATATCATCCTTTTAAAATTCGATGGACACTCAGGTGAATATCTATCTATTGATACAGTTACATCAACAGATGATGCTATTCACTATCCACAAGAATTTCTCAATTCTCTTTCTCCTTCGGGATTTCCTCCTCATAAACTAAAATTAAAAATTGGTGTTCCTCATATTTTTTTGTCACATAATCATTATGGGTGCGCTTAACCAAGTTTGAGGAATAAGGGAAACATGTTCTATTTTTTAAGTACTCCCCTTCTTCAAGACACCTTGAACAAGAATCAAATCCAGCATGTCCCTTTGTTTTTAATATATAAGTTTTGGCAGGAGTGTCTAAACAAAAACCATCAATTTTTATTTGTTTAATTTTATTATCAATATTTATACCATTAAGGAGTAAATTTTTAGTTTCCATAACAAACTCGTTTAAAAATTCGTTGGAATCTTGAGGTTTTTCGTGGCCCCAGTATAAACCAATAAGAAAAACTGAATCTTTAAATGGTCGCATATAACCTAAAATCGGCCAAAATTGGCTTGAGCTACTTTTAGAAAGAGGTAGACCGTCTATTCCAATTACAACATGAATTATATCAATATTAATAATCGAGTTAATAATAAAATGTTTTTTAATGGCTAAACCTAAACCAAAATGGTAATAATATCCTGGTTTTACAGTAATAAGTTGAACAGCACTTTTTTCACTGTTGGAGTTTAAAATTGTACGTGCATCTATTGGCATTTGTGTTAAACCAGGAATATCTTTGAAAATAGGGAGTAATCCATTAAGAGTACTATGTGGTACATTAAAATTAATTGACCACTCAGCCAATTTAGATTTAACTTCAGAGCATAGATCGGTGTGTTTAACTGGTAAAAAAGGAGTAAATTTTTCCGCACTCGAATTCACATTAAATGATGATGAATAATTTAAATTATCTTTAACAGAAGTAGAAGGAATAGAAGAATTAATATGAATTAAGGTGGCATTATTATTATTAATAGCTGCATGGACTTTTGAATTTTCGTTAGGAGTTTCAGAAATGTGATCATAATATATGACTGGACGACATGGACTTTCATCAAGATTCTCAAATTCACAATTACTTATATTGAATGAATCAAGTTCTTCACGAATCTTACGTCGTTTAGTTCTTTCACTAGTCATATTATATTCAAACTAAAAAAAAAACCATAGAATCTAAAATTTATATTATGTAATAAATAGATTTTAATATAAAAAGTTAATATTTTTACTCATTACCTAAAATTATGTAAGACTATTGAGGTATTGTTTTATTTAAAAATAAAGACACTTATGATTACATGAATAATATGTATGCCTAAATAAAAATTGTTTAAAAATGTTTGTCGGATAGGTACCTAAATCAATGAATAAATAAATAAATTTCATATTTATTATTTAGTGGTTAAATTCCGTTCAAACCTGAATCATAATTAAACATCACAATTTTCAATAAAATGTTTTTTACTATTGGTATATTTTGAAATTGTATAGAAACCAACCAGAAGTTAAATCCATATAGTTAAGTTATTACTTCATGAATATTAAGAGAGACAAATAATAATAATGATTGAAAAGTTGTCCCTCTCCCAGATATTGAATTAATTTTAGTTCAGTTTTTGAATAATTTACAAGCAACTATTCATTTTAATTCTTATTCTTATTTTAACTATCTAAAATTTATTTGATTTATTATATTTTTTTAAAAATAAATTATAAATATATATTATAACACCTATAATTAACAAATGGAAATAATGTAATATAATTATTATGGTTCTTAAGTAAAAACATTCGTATAATTATAATTTTAGGTTAGGTATACTTATATTAATGTATTACCTGTATAATAACTATATTAA
Organism: Therioaphis trifolii; assembly: GCA_027580255.1. Taxonomy (NCBI): domain Eukaryota; kingdom Metazoa; phylum Arthropoda; class Insecta; order Hemiptera; family Aphididae; genus Therioaphis; species Therioaphis trifolii. Next base: position 49,096 of record JALBXZ010000066.1, read on the forward strand.
TATTTTAACATTCTTAACTTAAAAGTTAATATTCATGTAAAATGTGTATATATTATACTTACCGTTAAAATTATTGATTGCAGTACAACTGGATATAGGCGTATTCCGTATATTATCAAAAAGGCAAATGAGAAATAAGTCAAAGCCAAAAGTTAACACAAAACCATTCTACACTAAAATAAAAATGGAGGCAAGAGAAATAACTAATAAGAGAATATTATATTCTTCTTTCGTTATCATGTTGATATCGATAGCGTTGAAAATTGACATAATCCGAAATTCCGATTAAGATATAAATAGCTGAAAACGATAATTACACTGCGCGTTAGCGTTGTGAGCGAGCGACCGCCGCGCGCCGTCCACCACATTTAATGTTTTCTGTTGGTTTATTGGTGGGGTTCGCGGGAACGCACAAAAGTGCATGCCTGTATACCTAAACGTCCTAAACAATGTAAATGACCATAGTGACTATAGAAAAAAACGTTTATTATTAACATAGAAATATAGAATACAGATATAATTTTATAAATAAACATAACACGACGTCAATTTCATGTTCATCATTTACTTACAGTGACAGTCGTGAAATATCTTCAAATTCAATAATATTACAACAAAATACAAATGATAATTTTAATGTTAATATTTTTCTATTGTAAATCTACGTACAAAATTAATTTGTACTGTATTTTGGTTATGGGTAAAATTATATTCTGATTTGATTTGATTTACCACAATATCTTGTACGTATGCCATTATAATAAGTATTTTTTTATTACAAGTTAATTTGATTAGTAAAAGTAGGGGGTATGGATGGTTAAGTTGCCTATGACTATTATCTTAAAAATAAGAATTGTCGCATACTAAATTAAGTCCGCTAGATACACTCATGAATCATGATTATAGGGACGTCCATATTCCATAATACATATTATGGTACGGGAAAAAATTATGATGTACGAAAATAGAGTTCTTTGAATCTAAAACATTTTAGATTATAATAATATGGTCATCTATTTTATATTTATACCGTATGTCACAACGTATGTCGCACCAGAATATAATTAATATTCAAAATATATGTATTTGAGAATCTAATGACATTTTTAAAACATAAGTTTTAACTGTTTATAAGATAATTAATTCAAATTATATTTAATATATGTATAATATATTTTGTCTAAAATATTAATATTAAAATATATTAAATACATTTTAAATTTATTTTACAAAAAATATTATTTTTTTGATTATTAAAATATATTTTAAAAATATAGTCATCTTTTAATTGCTATGTGGGTATTAAAGTATAAGACATCGCATAACAGTGTTAATTGTATTTTGAATCACAAGGGTTAAATGTACCTCAAGATGTACGAACATTAATGCAAACGTCTAAAAGTCATGAAATTAATTCCATGGGTTCTGAAGGTAATTATATTCATTTTGGGTTTGAAAAAATGATTCTCCCAGTTTTACAAAAATTTGTTAGTGCTATTGATTTTACAATTACTTTAAAACTGGGTATTAATATAGATGGCCTGCCTCTTGCTAAAAGCTCCAAAAGTCAGGTATGGCCGATTCTTGTTTCAATAATTAATTGTAAAGTGTTGAGTAATCTGGTGTTTCCTATTGGAATTTATCATGGAACGAAAAAACCTCCATGCATTTATTAGTATTTGCATGAATTTATTATAGACCTTAAGTCATTATTAGACAATGGTTTTGAAATAAATGGTAGTATAATCAGATTTGAGATAGGGAATTTGACCAATGATGCACCCGCTAAATCTTTTATCTCCTAAATGTAAAAGGCCATAATGCATATTTTGGTTGCACTACTTGTGTACAGGAAGGTTCCTATAAAGAAAGGTGTGTAGTGTTTTTGGAAATTAACTCCCCTCTCATAACTAATGAGTCTTTCAGAAATAAGGTTAACGAAGAATATCATAAAGGAGATAGTCCATTAGAGTTATTACCTATAAATATAATTGATGATGTCTGCTGAGATTATATGCACAATGTATGTATCGGTGTTACCAAAAGGTTAATTGAATTTTGGGTTAAAGGCAAAAGAAATGTACGACTGACTGAGACTTCCCGAGACCAAATTTCGACTGATTTAATAAATCTTAGAGTTTATGTACCGACTGAATTCAGTCGCTTACCAAGAAAAATAGATGATATTGATTACTGGAAAGCAACTGAATTAAGATCTTTCCTGCTCTACTTTGGCCCTATTGTTTTGAAAGGTAGACTAATGAAACAATTTTATTCACATTTTATGTTGCTATCTTCTGCAATCAAAATTTTAGTGTGCCCTATTCTTTGTCGAACTCAAATTAATTTAGCTGAAGAACTATTAAGAGAATTTGTTATTTCATATAGTTCTTTATATGGAGAACATTGTGTGTCATATAATGTACATAGCTTAATACACTTACCTCTGTATGTAAGAATTCATGGTGCTTTGGACAATTTTGGATGATTTAAATATGAGAATTATTTACAGGAGATAAAATATTCAATAAAAGGGGGAATATATCCTCTTCAGGAGTTATCTAACAGAATATTAGAAAAAAACAAAAGGTATTTTTGTCAACACCTATATTACCATTTCAACATTTAACAGTTAAAGAAATTGAAAATACTACTTCTTCTTTGTATTATAAATAAAACGATACACTTTTTGAAAACATTATTTTACATGACTTAAAGATATGTATTAATATATTTAAAAAAATGGACAAGTATATTATTTTACAAAATGATATGCTTGTTGTTGTTAATCATATTGTAAAACCTTATAATACACATGAAATTAATTTGGTTTTTCAACGGTTTGTCAAATCAACTTCCTTTTTTATGCGACCTATAAACTCTAAAATAATAGATTCTCAAATAGTCGATACAACATTATCGTCGAATAATTTTTCATGGATGAAAATGAACGTCAAAATGTTTACAATTACAATTTACAATTTCTAAAAATTCCGGTATTATCATTGTGGTGTCAATTATTTCTCCTTTACTCTCAAGCCAGCTTATGATTTCTGCTCTCCTTGAATTTGAAGTTGGACATTTCTCTTTTCTGACAGAATAACAATGACTGCATTATCCTTCAGTCTAGGAAGAACATCTTTAAACCAATCATGAAAAGTGTTCCCATTCATCTCATCATGATAGTCTTGAGTGTTCTTTTAGGATTCAAAACACAACAAACTTTCTGGAACAAATCCATCAACAGATCCTATATGGCACACTATGAGACGTTTTCCTTTACCAGTGGGAGTTACTGCTCCAGTTGATAGACCTTGGGAGAACGCTTGTTGGCTTGATTGTACGGATTTGTCTTTCCAAACACTGCTAGCGACATCTCCAGCATTGACCCATGTCTCATCAAGAAAATATATAGGACGGTCATCTTCTCGATAGCGTTTTATGTCCCTTAAATATCTTCTACGCCAGACTCGTTTATTATATTCAAAGTCCATAGAAATAAGAAGTCTGTAAAATGTTGTTCTGGAAAAATTTGGAAGACTTTCGTCTTCATTGATGACTGTCAGTACTTTGTCCAATGTAGGCAACTCACTATTAAACCAAAATTGATGAATCTTCCTTCGAATAGCATCTTTATCAAAGTCATCAATTTTTGACACAACATTTCGGAAAATTTTGGTCTTATTCGGTGATGAAACAGTTTTGGTCAGTCGATACAGGGAAATGAATACCATTGTTTTCTGCCCAATTCCTAATTCTTTAGAGAGGACTGCACTAGCTTCCGTTATTGTGAGTCTCGGATTTTCCTCCAGTTTCGATTTGTACGCATTTATAATCATCTTCCTCTGGCGAGAAGAAACAAACTGAAAATAAAGTATTTTATTGTTTCCTTAATTATTATTTTTTTGATATTATTAATTTGTAAATTGGTCAGGTTAAAACAAAAGTTTTGTAAATCATTTCGTTTTCTTTTTTTTAATTGTAAATTATAATTTGTAATTGTATATACAGATATGCAAACAAATGTGATAAATTCTCTATTAAATTTATATTAATTTCCTTTGAAAGGAAATATTCTATAATTCTAATGATATTCTTGTTACTTGTAGAACAATAATTTTTTGTATTACCCAAAACAGTGAATTTATAAATTTTTGCTTGTTTATTTAAAAATAAAAGTAATTGGGATTTAAATAGTGAGCAATAGTTTTAAAAATGTATTTAAAGAGTTATTGTACTTTAAATTTAAATTATAACTATATGAAGTGTATTAAAATACAGGGTAAATAACTACTTGTTCATATTACATGAATCTAATTTTACTTTACATAATATCAATGCTTAATTAGTGGGTTGAGGATATTTTGTCATTAATGTATTCTATTTTGTTTTTTCAATTAACTGCATACATTGAACAAATGTTATACATTTAAAAGAAATGTTATAAAATTCATTTTATTTTAAGTATTTAAGCTATTAACTGTATATTTTTCATTTTTACTGATGGTATTAACTTCATATTAGGTTGTGAAAAGTGTTGAAATTAAGTTAAATTTCAAATGAGAGGAATAAAGTAACTTTTCTAAATACAGTTTTTAGTTTTTTACATACTATTTAAAACAATTTTTCTAATATATTAGTTACTAATTAGTTATTAGTAGGTATATAGAAAATGTAAAATGCTGATCAAATATTTAAATTGTATGCTCACATTGAACATTTTATAATAGCTAGATATGTTTTCAAATATATTATTTGTATTTTACATTAAAATGATTAAAACACTTATATTATTGTATTGCAGAACATCAGAGCTGGAATATGGTCACTTTTTATCCAAATTCACCTAAATTTGTTTTAATACTTGCCAGTGCAATTTGTTACAAAGTTGTTATTCCAATTTATTACACTTAGTTATGAGTAAAATAATATTATTACTTAATGCTTAGAATAAAGAAGTTACTATACCCATCTTAAAAATTTAAAAAATATCCTAAGTTTTATCATGTATTAATTTTAGTAGGTAATATCATGTTAATTATCATATTTTATCATCAGTATGTCACTATGATTTGGTTTTTAATCATAAATTGATTGATTTTTTAGTTTAAATATGTAATATTAGCTAGTACCATTAGGTAACTCTATTTAAACGTAAAATGTTTGGTCATTTATAATTGAAATAAAAAAGATTGTTGGATAAAATCTAATAAAAAGCTTGAAAATTTATGAACCTCAATTAAAAAAAAAAATTCATAACATACCTTTCCTTTATTTTTGTTATCCTATCCTTTATTTTGGGTTCTTCTTCACGGGCGATTCTTCTATATTGAAGTTGAGCGTTTTTAAAAAATAATTAAGATGATTTTAACAGATTTTGCGTTTAAAAAAAAAACGATTTTAAAAGTGTGTAACCTAAAAAACACAAAAAGTAAACGAAAACACAGAATACAACATGCGTACGTGACTACGTGCTGTATCTTCAAAGGAATTGTCAGGTGTCAGATGTCAACAATCGAAGCGCGCTGTATACATAGACCTTACACTAGTAGACGGAGCATATATGGTCGGCGGGGTTGGGAAGTGCGGTCATGTCAATTTGCGTTACAGTCATGCCATCACAAGTAGCAAAAATATTTATTCATCTGACACATAATTATTTTCCAATATTCCACCACAATAGATAAAATCTAAATCGTGATAAGAACCTAATTCATTAATAGATAAATAGAATAAATTAGTGATTAACTAAAGTGGATCGATCTTCGACATTTTTTATTAATACATCGAATGTAAAATAAATACATTACTATATTAGACATACATAATGTGTTGAAGGTTTATAATGAACGAACAATATCTTTTAAAAATTAAAGCTGTAGAGCAATTTTATTAAAGGAAATGAATACAATACATCAATCACGAGCAAAATAACAATGTGTACTTAAAAAATTAAATAATAATTTAGAATCAATGTTATATCGTTCCGCAAGGAAGAAAGGAATACTAAAATAGAAAGGCATTTTGGCGGGTAGTTATAGTGTACGAATGTTGATACTAAACACATCATCCCTCATTAAATAAAAAGGACTAATCATATCCTTTAATTTAAGCTTATTTCAAAATCATATTATAAAAACAACTCTATAATAATCAACCTAGATGAGTCAAACTATTAACGAATATTCGATAATAGAAACATAAATCTTTTTCTTATTTTCTTATACTATACTATTATATTTAAATTTGTACGATCACGGTTATCAACGATATATCATATACACGATTATTATAGATAACCGTATATACGACATCGAGATAAAGTATAAACTGGAGTGATCACTCGTAAACAGAATACGAGCAGCCGTGATAAGAGTTACCCCCACTCCGTAAGGGCAAAATATTATTTTACACATACGAATACGATGAATGATGATCCTTAAACCGTACTAAACAAAATATGAATATGATGTTTTATCATTTTAAAATAATTAAATTTACCTAGTTCGTATCTAATACTCGACAAACTTTTAACTATTAATTTAATATATTATTCACTTATGATATTTTTTCGTTTAAGTCTAAGTAAGTGAATAAAATGGTGAATTCATGCTCTGCTTTTGGATGTACTAACAGGTACTCAAAAGGCTGTACACTAAATTTTCATAGGTTTGACACTATGCATACTCTGTTATAAAAAGTGTAGAATCTATAGATTATTAAATATTTAAATACTTATTTATTTTAGATTTCCTATAAATAATTCTGAAATTTTAAAACAATGGTTGAAAGAAGTAAGGAGAAAAAATTTTGTTCCAACAAAAAGTAGTGTTCTGTGTAGTGACCATTTTATCGACTCTGATTATCAAATTCGTCCAGGTGCAACTAATAAATTATTAAAGCCAACTGCAGTTCCATCAGTGTTTAAAGGTTTTCCAAAACATTTACATAAATCACCACCTGTTAAACGACGTGTATTACAAAAGTGTATTTCAAAACCGGTAATTAGATATTTTTCTTCATTTAATTTTTTTTTTAGACAAAGTTAAATGAATATAATTTTTTATTATATTAGATTATTGAGGATAAAACTAATGCAAATACACTTTTATGTATTGAACCTGAGGTTCCAAGTGCATCAAATGAAACAAATAAAAGTTTAGTTGATGATAAAAGTGTTCAGTGTGCTTTGGAATCACCAACCAAGCAATATTTAAGAAAGAAAGTTCAAATTCTGCAACAACGAATAAAGCGAAGAGACTCTAAAATTAAATCATTCAAAAGTCTACTTGCTAATATCAAAAAGAATGTTCCTGGTTCAGATGAAATTGCATCAATATTAGAAGAACAGTACAGTGGGTTTTCATTAAATTTGCTTCTTCATGATCATAAATCTAGACTGCTTGGCAAAAATGGTGTTCGGTACACTGATACTATGAAAGATTTTTCAAAAACGCTTTATTTTTATTCGCCTAAGGCTTACGCTTATTGCAGAAAACTTTTTACGCTACCTCATCCATCAACGTTAAGAAGTTGGTTATCTTCTATTCAGTGTGAACCCGGTCTCTTAACTGAAGTATTTTTATTCTTAAAATCCGAAGTTCAAAAAAATAGTTGGTTAGAAGATTGTTGCTTAGTTTTTGACTCCATGGCAATAAGAAAACAACTTGTGTGGGAGCCTAATATAGGAAAATATTCGGGTAATGTTGAATTTGGTGATACAGATAGTCCCGATTTGGCTAGTGAGGTTTTAGTTTTTATGCTGGTATCTTTGACAAAGCGCTTTAAGTGTCCTGTTGCTTTTTTTTTTTGTAAATAAAATTAACAGTAGTATTTTAAGTACACTTTTGTCCTCTGCAATAAAAAAAATTACATGAAATTGGAATTAAAATATGGAGTGTAACGTGTGATGGAGCTTCAGCCAATGTTCAATACTTTAAAAAATTAGGATGCAATTTTGATGTAAATAACTTAAACTGTAAATTTACTGTAGCAAATTCTTTAGAAGTATCTGTAATGTTTGATGCATGCCATATGCTAAAATTAGCAAGATCTACTTTAGCTGATAAATGTATATTGAAGTCTGAAAGTGGTGACATAAAATGGGAGTATATCACTGCTTTAAATAGCTTTCAAAATAACATTTTTTTTTGCAAATACTCATTCTCTAACTAATTTAGATTTTGGTTCTCCTAGTCATGAGTATTCATTGTTCACTTTAATTTGTGAAAAATGTATTAATATAAGATTGCGACACTATGAAAAACAGTTTAATGTCCAGAATGTTTTTAAAAGCTGTTCTTCTTTAAGACAAAAATTTACAAAATTAATTTTATTTAATAATATCTAAAAATTGTGTTTTATTTTTTATTTCATAATTTGTATTGGTTGGTATCTATTTATTCAATTATTTGATAATTATTAAATTAATCAGTATATTTTAAAAAGAAATATTTTATAGTATTTAAATATTAATAATAATTTATAATATTATAAGAAAAATATTTTGTATTCAGTTTTAATAATAATAAAAACTTAAAACAACGAATTTGTATGTAGATTTCAATGGGTGTAACACATTTCTTGCCCTTACGGAGTGGGGGTAATGAACTATTCAGACGGCTCGTTTTATCAGTGTAGCCGTAATAGGAAGTAATCACTCCAGTTTATACTTTATCTCGATGGTTAGGATACGATACCGGATACATCTTTATACGATACCGGATACATCGTACAATATTAATGATATGAATTTATCGGGCGTCACTAGTGCGCATGTGCGCTGTGCATCCGTGCTTCGTGAGACGCCGTCTGTCGTGACCGTTGTGAACAGGGATGCCAACCCATTTTTTTAAATTTCCCTAGTATTATCATAAAAATTTCCCTAAATTTCCCTAACTGATTCCAACCCCCCCTCCCCCAAATTTTTTTTCCCAGACAATTTTTAATTTTCAACAAATCATGATTAAATAAGACTGCTAAGTGCTAACTGCTTTTTCATGAATAATAAATATAGAATATAACTATAAAAAAATAACCAAATCAGTCAGACACATAGAATATAGAAACCCTTCCATCATATTGAATATTTAGCACATTATTGTACTCAAGTAATTTTAATTCAAATTAATAATAAATAGAAAATATAATGTATTGTAATTAATATTTGTTATAATTAGGATAGGTAATTGAAAATTGAAAACTATTATAAAATATTTTAAGGTTTTTTTAACAAATAACAACAGTACGGTAAATTAAATTAACAATATTTTATTATTTGAATATTTAACATAATACATATATTTTAATAACATATAAAAAGTAATGATACAAATATTAAGTTTATTTTGAACCTCACTCAGTTTCTCTTATGAAATTATATAAACAAAATTAACAATATTTTATTCTTTGAATATTTAACATAATATATTTTAATAACATATAAAAAGTAATGATACAAATATTAAGTTTATTTTGAACCTCAGTCAGTTTCTCTTATGAAATTATAAAAACAAAATTAACAATATTTTATTCTTTGAATATTTAACATAATATATTTTAATAACATATAAAAAGTAATGATACAAATATTAAGTTTATTTTGAACCTCAGTCAGTTTCGCTTATGAAATTATAAAAACAAAATTAACAATATTTTATTCTTTGAATATTTAACATAATATATTTTAATAACAAATAAAAAGTAATGATACAAATATTAAGTTTATTTTGAACCTCAGTCAGTTTCTCTTATGAAATTATAAAAACAAAATTAACAATATTTTATTCTTTGAATATTTAACATAATATATTTTAATAACATATAAAAAGTAATGATACAAATATTAAGTTTATTTTGAACCTCAGTCAGTTTCGCTTATGAAATTATAAAAACAAAATTATCAAAAATTTATTCTTTAAAATAGTACATTTCTTGATTAAATAAATTGATATAATTTTCATTAAAATCAAAAGAAAAGCATTCGGAATCTTTTAAAGCTCTTTTAGTTTGTAACAGTCCAATCAAATTTTCAGTATTTTAACGATTGCGGTCTTTAGTTTTAATAGTGTTTACCATAGAGAATATTCTTTCAACGTTGGCACTTGAATGAGGAAGTGTCATTATATTTGTAATTAACATTGTTAATGCAGGAAACATTATTGAGTCATCACCTTTTTTTAAATTCATCACCTTAAACCAATACTCCATAACTTGGCATTCGTCTTTCTCAAATTCCATTAAAGATAATTTTCTCCATTCTCTGTCAACGTTATCCAAATCCAGGTCTTTAAACAAAATTGAAAATTGAGATGCCATTGGTCCTAAGGATGAAACTTCGTGATTTTGAATTGTTTTTGGATCAATTATCTTCAGATATTGAAGAGGTTGCATTGTTCTAAAAGGAAATCTTTTATTTATTTGATTTACCGATTCAACATAAAATCCTAGACAGCGTGTTTTGAATTCTTCGACTTGTTTATATGTAATTAATTTTTCTGCAAGCAATGATGTTATAGAAGCTAAAACTTTTCCACCAACGTAAATTTCATTTACAGATAAATATGAATTAGGATTGGTATAATTAATCTCATAATGCTTTTTATTCTGCATGCATTCCTTTTTAATAAAACAGTTTAAAATTTCTTTATAAATTGTACCAATTCTGTCATAAATGACATGAATTTTTACAGTTTCTGTTTGCATTTCTAAATTTAGATCTACAAAAAAAGGCAATGCAAATGACAAAAATTGTAAATATAAAAGTGTGAAAGGAAATTCAATTGTTTCTAATATTAATGTAGCAGTTCCAATTTTATCTTCTTTTGTAGCTTGAACAAAATATTTTTTTAAAGCAGGAAAGTGAAGTATTAGTCGATTTACAACTGATAGCAAAGATAGCCAGCGTGTTTGAGCAGGGTGAAGCATTTTATGTAGCTTTAATTTTTCTTTTTCTTGAAAATCTTTTAATTCACACATGCGTTTAGGGCTATTACTGATATAATTATAAACATTCCTAGTAAAATCTTCAACATAAGTAGGTAATTTTAAACAAGCGTAAGATGCACACAAATGAAAAGAATGGCAAATGCATTTTAAGACAAATAAGCCAGGTATATCGTTTGTTAATTTAGTTTTAAGAGAATTTTTTGAACCCATCATGTTATTTGCGCCGTCTCCAGCGTAGCCAATCATATTATCCTTATAAGGAATATTATTTTTGCAAAAAAACTCTACAAGATGTGTATATAAAGCTTCTGAAGTTGCGTCGCGTACTTCAATAAGGGTAACAAATTCATCTCTTACCGTCAATTTTTTGTCCATACATTTCACAATTCGTGCTACCACTGCCAAGTGCTTTATTGTTGCTCTGTCTGTACTTTCATCCAAAATGATTGAAAATTTATTTTCTCTCAGATCTTTCATTAAACTTGAGCTGCTAGTAACCCCAATAACGTTTGTAACTAATGCTGTACTTTTCGTTCTGCTACATTTTAATTGCTTTGCTATTTGGGAATCAGTGCATACAGCTTGAATCAACTTCGGTAAATGGTTCATAACTGTGAATGGTGAGTTGTGTTCAGCTATAAATGCAGCCATATGTAGTTCACCAAGTTTTACCTGTAATGATTTAAATTATTATTTAGATACAGCTTTTTATTTAAAAATATTTAGAATAAATAAAATTAAGGAAATACCGATTTATCAAGTTGTGTGTGTTTCGAAATAGATGGTAGGCTTGTTAAGGATCTTTGATTTTTATATCCTTCTACCAGACGTTTATGTTTTTGCCCAGAAGCATGTTTTTTTATTTCTGACTTCCCTGCAACTCCGTCAAATCCACAAGCAATACATTGAAAATAGTTTTCTCCTAATGACAATAATAGGTACATAGTATTTTAAAATTATTAATACTAACTTTCAGTTTGTTAAGTTTATACAATGAAACATAGGTAGGTACCTTTTTTACTCTTGGTTAACCATCCTTTAAAACATTTTTCGTTTTCCCAATCAATGCAATATTTTTGACGATATGCTGTTCTTTTTTTCTTGACATTTCCATATACTCATTACCATCACTTGACATTATTGTATAGGTAGCGACAATGCATAAATTTTAAAACTTTTAAAACTTATAAAGTGTGAAAATTTCGAAGCAAATTAACAAACTATTTTTAATTACCATTGAATATTGATTAAATATACATATATATAAATATAGTATCAATATTTCTTTTATATCATTCTATGGTTCGTACTGATGAATATATAAATATATATATATATATATAATAATAATATTATCTATGCACAACTTACTCACCACACTATTATAGAACAATATGATTACCAATATGGTATATTGATATCATATTTAATATGATAATACGCAAATTTTTTTTTAAATTTGATTATATTTAATTTTTATATTTTATTTTTATTACTTTAGGTTTTTCACTAAAATTCCCTAACTTTTTGGTTGTTTTCCCTGTTTCCCTAACATTTCCTTGATTAATAAATATTTCCCTAAATCTAGGGAAATTTCCCTGCAGTTGGCATCCTTGGTTGTGAACTACACAATGCTCCGTCTACTAGTGTAAGGTCTATGGCTGTATAACGGTTTTAGTCACTGCAGCTTGGCGATAAAGGGTGCCAGTGAGCATACGTGTGTTTATCGAGGTAGGTAGGTACTAAGTGGGGGATGCGCGCCGCCGAACGAAAACCGGTCGCCGCTTCGTGTCTTCTCTTTTGGAACGGAGTATAGACATTTTAAATTTGCCATTTATTTGCTCAAACTTTTCAAGCAATTTAATAAATAATATTAATTTTACATATTTCTAAAATTTTCTTTTTTATTTAAAGTGTTCCTTACAATTAATTTCTCGATTATTTACTATCTATTTCGACATTAAAATAAAATGTTCACTCTTCACGCATTCCTACTTGCTTCATGACTGCATGAACACTGTTAACTCGTATACTGTTATTACCTACATAATATTAATTCTCTAATGCTTTATTCATACTGATCTCGTGAATTGCCCATCGAGATAAACTGAAATATTAATCATTTTAAGATAGAAAGCATACTTAGTTATATAAACACACAGTGGAGCATTCCCAGAGTACTAATTTTTTGAGGGAGGAGGGACTTATATTTGTTGATTGCAAAATTTTCCTTTTTATTATAAAAAAAAAAAAATTGGTTTACCTCGAAGTATCATATTTTTGATCTAGTTGATTTCATTTTACGCAGTTTCTTCGTAGTATTAATTATTACGAGTATATTAAAACAAATTTACTTGAGACATATAATAAAATTGTATTTTCTAATTTTTGTAAGACAGTACGTGCCTACTAATTGTTTTCGATTTTTAAGATCATAATTTTCCAATACTTTTCTACGAATCAGTTTGTACTATATAAAAAAAAGATTAGTTAATAAATTGCTAGCTTAATGTTTTTATTAATAATAGAATAATATTATACACTTAATATTTCAATGTTATATTTTTTTTACTCGATATTTAAATCGTAAACTATTATTATGGTTTTCTTTATAACCTTAATTTTCTTATATAATAAAATGATGCTTATAATTTTAATATAATATAACCTTAAATTTAAATATAATGAAGTTTTAATGTACACAAGTAGATGAGGACTGATTTTTTCCCCTTTGATATTAGTAACCTTAATGATTTTTTTTTAATAAATCATTTTGAATTTCCCATCCGTTTTCGGATCTTCTAATATATGCAATGTAATGCCCAGAACTATAGGCTACGGCTCCATAAAAAACAAAACTGAAATAATATAAATATAGTAATTTAATAATTTAAAAATATATATTTATGTCAAATTGTTTGAATTTTCAATTCTTAAAATTCGTATTTAGACAGTAATTTATACACATAATTCTAGATGTAAAACAATATAAAATTATAACAACCTTTTGTTTTTTTCAGTGCGAGATTTATAGGAAAATAATCCAAATTAAATTGTCTGATATCGACATTTATATCCGTTTCAATGAACAAATAATGTTGTGCTGATCGAAATCTATCGATTTTTCCATTACACATTTCTTCTGGACAGGAGTATGTTTCATTATCTTCATACTGAAATAAGATATTTTGTAATTTCTTCAAGTCTTGACCCAATCTGGGAATAATTGTTGGACAATTAATAGTTTTGGATTTATTTATACAGTCTTTATTGAAACATGATATGTGTTCTATAAATGATGGTTCATCATTTAATAATTTTGTTACAATAAATGAAACTTTACATTAATTAGTTAATTAGTTTTAAATTTGTTATGTCAGTGTCTTCAGGAAAAATATTTATCTATTTTAACAGAATAAGACGATCGATATAGGTTTTCTTTGAAGTTTTATGATTAGCCAAGTTTTTACAAAATTTTAACATATCATTTCCACTTGAATGTACAAATTGTTTATATGCACTATTATCAGTACATGCCATAGCTAATATTGATGCAATAGAATCAAAGGGGTATGTATTATGTACCATATATTTATTTTTTTTAAGATTGATAGAAGTTGCAGAATTGCCATTTATCAATACATTTTCCCAAGTTGAACGTGTAGAAGGAATATTTAGAACTCTTTCGATTTCTGGATGACTCCATGTACTTGGTGAATCTTTTTTTTTAATGCATGATCGGTGCTTGAGGAATAAGTTCATCGTTTCCTAGACCACCCCAATTCTCTAAAGCTTTAAGAGAAGATTCTGAATCGAATGAAACCACATTATTTATGCTACTTTTGGTAGATCATTTTTATTTTCCGTTTCGTTTAATTTATTCATATTAAATTCTTTATTTACCATTAAATTTTATGATGATTCGCCTATAGATATGGTTTTTGAGTCATTATTAGTTGTAAAATCAATATTCAGTGAAACATTTGATGAGTGTTTATTACTTGAATTGCATTCCAAGGACGTAGGTATTTCTTTGTTGAGTACTCCTAAAAAGTTTTGCATTCGATTCAATACTTTTTAAATGTGTTACTATAAATTTGTCTGCTTTCATTGGACGAACATCATACTTAAGTATTTGAGTTTTAAGTTCTTTAAAATCATTTTCGACTATAGCATAACTTCCATTCAGGGGCGTATTTATGAGGGGGGCTGATGGGGCTGCAGCCCTCCCTGACATTTTTGTTTAACGTAGAAAATTACAGTATTTGTACAGTATTCTACATAGTGTAGTGTGTACATTTAATAATAACAATAATTTTTATAGAATACGGACTGATAAAGTATCGTGATCTAGCGCAGCTGTTTTTCGAAGTTTATTAAGATACCGTGCTAATAGTGGTGATACTATTTTAAAAGAACATTTAGAAACTTCTAGTTCCAGAGAGTTGTATACTAGTCCAATTATACAAAATTAAATTATAAGTATATTTGGTGAACTTATCAAATCTCATTTAGTAAATGCATAGGCGTGGCCAGACTTTCTTGTCAGGTGTTGCTAAAATGTTCCAATAGTTAAAAATGTCCAAAAAAATGTTCCAAAAATTAAAAATTTTATTAAATGAGTTGTTTATTTTATCAATTAGATAATTTTACAGAGTAGTAAATGGTAATGTATATATTTCTTTCATTATAACTAATTAAAAATATTAAATAACCTAATTAAATCAAATATATAAAAAATTGTAAATTATACATTAAAAATATAAAATATTACAATATTACAATATCAAACGTCTATTGTGAGGAATGATATTTTTGAACTCTTCAATTATATTATCATAGTCAAGTTCTGATAATAGTTCTTGCTCGATAAACATAAGTAATAACCAGGGCTCGTGAGTTTATGCATTTGCATATCAATCTTGCTAAGTCGTATTTAATGCTAGGTGACATAGAATTCCATTTCGAGGTACTGTGGTTAAGTATGTGCAATTTTATGTTGCATATTTTTGCATATTTAGAGGTTTTTGAACTATTTGGCATATTTATGTGTTTTTCTATTTTATTCAGTGGCGGTTTTGGGGGTGAGGCAAGTGAGGCACCGCCTCACTTGTAATTTCCAGGAAAATAAAAAATATTTGTTTCTTCAGGTACATTGGTATTTTGTACAATTTTGAATTTTAATCATATACTTTAATTTCAATTTTTATTTATAGTTTTCTTACATTAAATTCTTTAGAATTAAAGTTTAATAAACAACAATATTGAATATTATTTTTCTGTACAAAACTTGTTCGAAAGCGTACTGTAACGTAACTATAAGAAGCCATTTCATTTAAATATTGCACGCGGCGGCGCGGCGCCGTCACCGCTAAAGCGCTGTGACCGTCAGAGGCGGTAGCCGCTGTCGCCTAAGTGCGTGAACACACTGTCCGGTTTCAACCGCAGCGCCCACATAGCATGTCAACATTTAATCAAGGTTAGATTAAGATGTGTTTATTAATATTGATCATATTTAAATGTTGATTTTAGATGAATTAGAAGTTTATTAATCATTATTGAATATTGTATAAAAGTGAAATGAACGGAGACCATATATTCAAATAATGTTAATCATTAAATGTTGATAGAGCATTAAAAATTAAATGTTTATTTAATCTTTAAATAAACAATAATAATATTGAATAATTATTGCATAAATCTTAATCAACATAGATCAAACCTTTATATGATCTATAACAAATATTTATAAACTTAGGTACATTAATCAGTACCTATCATATCCTTTCATCTAGATATTTTCTTTAACTGATAATATTCTTCCCCAAAACCCCTTTCACATTTTCCTTTTTTGAAACATATCTAATAAATTTTGACAAAAATGGAATATTTTGTGAAATAACTAACAAATTCAGCTAATTCTGCAACATTTGTAACATACAATTTGAAATATCTCCAGGTCGGTTTATATTTTATAAAAAATAAGGGACTGTATAGGATAAAAAATAAACAAATAAATAAACTCATTGCTATCTTTTATTGTATATTTAATAAGTAGGTATATATTTAAATTTATATATATTAATATATATTATTAATATACATATATACATATTAAGATGTAATAAATATAAAATTAATTTGTAGTTGGAGTTTTATTAATTTTTTTTTTTATGTTGAACGGAGCCTGAATTAGTGCATATTTAATGTACTTCTCTGCATCGTCCTTTGCGTTTTCATAGCTAAATTTTTTTAACATTTGTATAGAACCTAGGAAGAAAAGAAAAAAATTAAACAGGATATTATTTAATATTTTAAATACCTAATTAAAAATGAATAAGTTATATTATAGGCGAAATTAAGTCATGGCTAGGGGGGCATGTCTAAATATTTGTATAGCCACCCACTCCACCCAAATGTTTATCTAGCCATTATACAATAGGCTGCTGGTGTGATACCAAAACAAAAATAAACTACCGGAAAAATAAAACCCTACAGTCGCACCTTTGAATGTGGATAAAATGTTAGGATGAAATATATCTATTAATTATTATGAGCACACTGGCCTACAGAACGGAGATAAATGGAAAATTGTCCTATAGGCCAAAGACTACTTAAAAACGTCTACAAAAAAATAAGACTAGTAAATATATATATATATATATATATATATATATATATATATATATATATATATTCCCTTAAACAAATTAACTTTCAATAAGTATATACAAAATATTGTTTTTATTCATGATTATAATTACTTGATAAGGAAGAAGTAATTTGGAAAATGTAAAACAAAATATTTACTACATAGCAAAAAATTTGATGGTATGAATGTAAAATAAAAACATTTAAATTTAGTTCAGAAATTCAAATGTTAATTTCAAACTGTTGAAATATAAATAATTGTATTAAATACAATTATAATATATTGTATACTACTAAATAGAAAGAAGAGCCTTTACCAAATATTAGTTCTGATATCACAAGGTTAGAAAAACATTTTTTTTTGTTCCCTCGACCTTCGAATGAATAGGACTTTAAAAGTTCATCAGAGAACAACAGCTGCATCACTCTTTTAATGTATATTTGTACTGTCTTCCCACCAAGTCCAATTAGTTTTTGTGTCTGAAACAAAAATATATATTAAAAATCACTATAAAAACGATAAAATAAAAATAACTTACCAATGATTTGTAATATTGTTTATCCGATACCAATTGTTCCTCAATATCATTAAGAGTATTTTCATCTTCAATTGGAAAAAGACAATTTAGATTACTGTAGTCTAAAATATCATCAGCATTTATATTGGAATTTTCTGTGCTTTTTGAACTTTTTTCAATTAACAAATTCATTTTTTCATCCAAATTTTTAATGCTGTTTTATAATTATTAATTTATGTAAAACCATCTCTTTAAATTGATCATCAGCTGTAACAATCAAAATAGTTATCATGAATGATTTGGTATAATTTGATGGCAATGGTAACCAAACCAATGAATTATAAGTACATTTATTGATTATGAATAGGGATTCGATAAAAAATAATATTAAAAGTAAGAGGAGAATAAATTACATTATGTTACTTTGTTTAAGGTAGTTCATGAAATATCTATATAATTAATAAAAGTTCAAAAAAAATAATAACATAATATAATAGGTACCTAGATAAATATGATAAAAGAATAAGATTTATTTAATCCACAGGTTCTTAACTTAATTTTATTTCATATTAATGTACAGTGAAACCTCTATAACACACGTATCTATTATATTGAAATTTTTTTATAACTAGAATTTTTGATCTCTTTTTTTTTTTGAGATTCCACTAGGTGTTCTGTTCTCAAAACTACCTAGTATCTCAGTTTTCCTAGTCATAATATTGGCTATTATACCCAACTAAACTTAAATTATTATATTGGACTTGATTAAATAGATATTACTATTACTAATTAAAATTGTTTTTAAATAGAAAATTATTTTGATGTACATATTATTTTAAAACCTATTATAATATATTAGACTTGTTCTATCTGCAAAATAATTATTAAGAATTTACAAAACCTATAGGTACTTATAAAATAAATAAATCCCGTATTATTGTTTCTTAAATCTACAGTGGAAGTATGGAACCTCTATTGAGTAAACTGGACAATTACTTTAAAACAATTTTATTATAAAGATTGAAAATTTCATGGTTTAAATTGCTATATAGTATATTTTGTCAGAGATTCCATTGTACTTTTTATAAAAATATACCTATACAAATAAACAATTAACATATGAAATTCTTTCAAATAATTTGCATTCATTTTGCATGCATCATTTAAGTAAAAAAACTAAAACCAAATTTTCTAATAATAGGTATAATAAAACCAACCTTTTGTAAAAATAGTAGATTTTGAATTAGTTGAAGATCTTTTTTCTGATGTTTTTATTACTGTTAACAGAAATGATAAATATTAAAATTGAAACAAATTATTTATACCTAAATAATATCATCAACTGACCAGATTCTTTTGGAGTGTCGTTAAAATTAGGAATGATAGAATTTGAATGATTGAGTTTAACAATATCTGTATACAATTTCTTTCGTCCTGATCCTGTTACTGTTAACAAAATATAAAACTGTTAAAATAGCTACTAATTGTTTATCAGCACAATTTACTTACCAGATGATACTGCTGAAGGGTCATTCATTAATTTATCATCAGAATTAGAATTCAATAAACGATTATGTTTATCAATATCAGAAAATAAACATCTTTTAGCACCTTAAAAATTAAATTTAGATATTAGATATAAGATGAAATAGTAAAAATACATTATAATGATATAAATACTATTTGCAAATGGAGATGGCGATCTAAGCAGATTTTCATTTTGGTTATTCGGAAATTTTTTTTCTATTATGAAATAAAACATATAAATTTATTGTTATTACAATATAAAAAATATCTGTTTTTTTGAAAAAAAATTATTGAAAACTAAAATAAAATTACCAGAAAATAATGATGTTGTCTGATCAGAAAGTTTCAAAGGAGAACTCTGTAAGGGAGAAATTATTGTCCTTGTATTACTCATAATAATAGTTTCTTTTTCTGAAAAATATCAAACAAGGGCATCTTTACTGCTGCAAAATTAATAATAGTTTTTTAAATCTTTTAAGTAAATAGGTAATAGCTATTACAGATACCTATTAAAAAAATTAATATTTTATTAAGATAATACTCAATATTAATATTCTTACTAGCTGAACCATAAATGGAGGACTTTAATGGAGACCATCCATTGGGTCGACATTCAATGCCAACTGCTGTTTGACTTAATGATTTGTTATGGTATTTTTTTTTAAGTTGAGGTTCTGAGTCTAACAAAAAAATCACATAGTTCATTTACCGCAAGACATTAGGTAATCAAAAGATTATTTAACTCAATTACAACAACTTACTAAAAACAAATAAATCATTTACCTGAATGATAACATGGAACAGCATTTTTGTTCTTATAGTGTGAATCAGATTGTTCACTATCTAAAAATAAAATAGGTACTTGGTAAAACTATGATGGAAACAAAAATTAATATCAATGAATAAAAAAGAAACACCTATAATTGAAAAATTATGCTATATCCTATATACGAGTATAGCAGGGATGGGCAACTTAAAGTCACTATAGAGAGCCAATTTATAAAACTTTAAAATCTGGTTGACCAGAGTAGAGGAAGCAAAAAAAAAAAAAAAAAACAAAAAAAGGTCATTCAAAATTACAATGCAGATAATTAGCTTGCCAGTTATGTTGGTATAGTCAATGGATATATATATATATATATATATAAATATATTTAGTCATTTAATAATTTAGCTGCAATTAATAAAAATAAATGCTAAAATTGTATAAAGTAATTTTAAAATGTAGCCCGGGCCAGACGAAAAAGATAAGCAGCCGGATGCAAATCGCTGGCCGCCAGTTGCCTATCCCTGTAGGTATTATTATGTAGTCTAAATATTATATCATTAAAACTTACCAGATTCTGAGGTTGAACAATTTTTTATTTTTCTTTTACTTTTTCTTTTCTTTGTTAATTTAGTATCTTCCATTTCAGAGGACAGGTCAGATGTGCATTTTGCAATATCACACTTTTTTTGGGCGATTGAAAAATTGGCTAAAAATGTTTTAATTAATCTATAAATGCAAAATACTTTACTAATTAAGTAAGTAAGTATAAGAATAAGATTCAAAAAGCCGTCAGTGCAGTAACCGGTACAAGTGAGAAGTTGGGAAGGTTGACATACTTCGAACCACGAGCGGTTCGACTGTTGTGGTTTGGATATAGAGAGAAATTTAATTTATATCTGTTCGCAACGATATACCATTGCAAACAAAAACCGATTCTGAGCAAAGTTTGATAAATAGTATTTATTTGATATAAATCTTGTCATTTTTGATTTAGAGCCATATTTCTGGTAGAAAACGTCCGTAATTATTTAATATTATAAAATAGTGAAAATGTACGTTTTTTCTCGTACCGTTTGGAAAAACGAAAAATAACCTCTTTAAAGTACCTTCCCAAGAAAATTACCTTTCAGAAAAGTTGCTACACTTGATACTTTTGAGCAAGTAGGAGAAAACGTGTTAACAGAATAAATAGTTTTATCTACGTATATTAGGTAGGTATGAAAAAAATAAAAAAATAATATATTTATATTACTTAACAATAGCTGATAGCACAAAAGTGGTTCAAATGTTTTGAAAATTTTACATCTAGAAAAGGCCAATATAAGTATAAAATTAAAAAAATTAGTATACAATTATTATTAACTATGATAATTAAATTTTTGAGAGTATTAAATTTAGATTTACCTATATAAATATTGTCTCAAAACAATTTAACATCATTTAAATTTTTGTTTGTTTATTTTTTTTTTTTTTGAAAGTCAAATACCTAATAATAAAATATAAAACCAATATGTTAATCCCTCAGAAATATTACCTACCCTCTATAATTTTTGTAATTCAAATCAATTCACGAAAAACGGTTTTAGGTGATCGTTATATCTATAATGTTGAGCGTGGGTTTGAAAGAAAACCAATAATGCACAGACATCCTCTTAATTAAACACGTTTATTTATATAATTATTATGAGAAATACACTGATTGGGATAATATTATAAGATATATCTAAAAAATATGTAAAACAGCTATACTTGTGCGAAAAAAAAATAGTTAGCCATAATAATACTTACCGATATTACTAGCTAAACATCGTGCTTCATAAAAAGAGAAATCATGCTTATTTGGTCGTATTTTATTAATAACAGCCATTTTAATATTTTTGATTTTTGAAGTTTTCGGCCAAGCACAATTTCCTTCTTTTTGATACCATAGTGCAGGAACGACCTCCACAGTATTTTCTAACGTGAAATGCACCACACACCACACCATTTTATAATAAGACAACAGCAGGTAGGTACACAAAACTACAATATTCAAATTATGTTTAACAAAACTGCACAATACTCATAAAGTTATCTCACAAGTCACCACAACAAATCGGCAAAACGAACGAAATTCGACAGCGACAACTAAAATTATAATGTAAAATTAGTTAAAATAACAGCATAAAATTCGTTGTTGTTTTTACTTTTTAATAATGACAGCAAATATTCAGTGTTGTGTAAAATGGTTGAAACAATACGACCACAACAAAAGTTTAAATAAGACGTAAAGATTATGATGTTTACGTTTGGACAACTAAAACGTCAAAATCGTACAAGATGGCGGTCACCAAATGACCAAACTAATGTCACACGTTATTCGTTAATCGATTACCGAACGAAATACGAATCTAAAGACTCGAACGCCGAACGGCAGATTTATTATTACACTGTACTACTGTAGTTGTGTTCCGGGCAGTGTTGCCAACGCTTATTTTAAAAATTTAAAAAATTTACTCAATTTCTGTCTGGAAAATACTTACTCTATGGTGTATACGTATAGACGTATAGTGTATACGTAAATATCAAGAACTATTAGAATAAATAACAAATAATACCAAATAATATATTATGATCGTTATCTAACAATAATATTATAATTTATAACCGCCACCGTGGCGTCGTCCGTCTTTCTTGGGGAAAAACGTTATGAGGTTACCGAGTATATTCCATAATATTATACTATTTATCACGAATTAAAATATTTTAATTCGTGCTATTTATATTAGGCGTGTTTTCGCGATTTATCTGGTTATATTCATTATCAGTCGTGTTTAAAATCACAAGACTACCTATCATATCTATTGTTCTGTGCTACTATCTTGGTCCGTGGTTTAAATCACGGTCTTAGAAGACCGTGGTTTAAATCATAAATATATCATTAATGTACTATATATATATATATATATATATATATATATATATATATATATATATATATATATATATATATATATATGGTTTAAATGTAATGTGCAATCAAAATAATACTATTATCATCATAGTTGATTATCAGTACAGAACGCATTAATATGTTTTAAACATGATAAGAAGTAAAATATTATATTTTCAATATCTATTATCATAGTAATTTCATAGGTATTTGATAAGCTACTTTGAAAGCCATATGATAATATAGTATTACACGTTAACATTAAAAATTAACTTAAGACCTATACATTTTTTTTTGTGGTGGTGCTACTCCTTTCCAATTTATGCCTATGAACTAATGCGTATATATACTCCAGTAAAAAATTACAATAACATCACTAAGTCAAGTGACTATTATATGAGTACTTACCACATATAATATTATGATTTATGACTTTGACTTATAACTTATAAGTATTAATTATTTACAGAAGTTATATTGGTAATTTGTTATTTATAATTTATGTAAAAAACATGAATAACTCACAGAAACGGAGTATATCTACGAAGCGGAGGCGTATTCTAAATGAACTAGCAGAGATAAGTGCTATAAACTCAGTAGAATATGAATCAGAAAGCGATATTGATGATATTATTCAGGTTGATCAACAACCAGACATGTTACACGAAGGTATTATTTATAATATTTTGATTTAAAAAAATTGTACAGATATATGTAACGAGCTTGGTTTGGTACGTTCGGTTTGACCTAAAAAATCAGGATTAGTCACTAAAACACTAAAACTAACATCACTAAAAAATAATACCTATTATATTAATTATTATTTGGATGCAATATGTAAAAGCGTACGCACGGGATTGACATTTCTTAGCGGTCATTGAAATCTAAAAATACGTATAAATTAATAAAATATGTATAATATTCCTATATTATATTTATAGTCAATGACTCGTGATTCGTGTAGGTAATAATATTTTAACTTGCGATTGTAATATTAAAACATTTTTATTTATTTATTTATTTACGCCCGAAGACAGAGTGTACATAAAATTCAATATATACCTAGTTAACTTAAGACTATGATTAGTAATATAAAATAGATTTTTAAACATAACTATACAAATTTGCTCCTTTTAGAGGCAATATATTAAAGGAGAACCAAGAAATAAAAAAAGAGAAAAAAAAGATTGTGAATATATTTAGTAACTTCCATGTGATGGCCTTTTTATGGCCTTCACGGGCACAAAACTAAAATTAGAAAATCATAAAAATCATAATCGATTGTTTTTATGTTTAGCAATTATAATATTATCTGATAAATTATAGCTATATTATAAATTATTTATTTATATTATTCTATATACAGCTCAAAAGTTATTCAAATGTTTTAAAAATTTTAACATGCCTAGGAAAAGTCAATATAGGTCTACATTCCAAATTTTAAGTTTTTACGACGGTTTTTAACCGAATAACAACAAAAAAACTCCCAAAATTAAAGTGTTTATAAATAGCTTGTGAATGGCTAAAATTTTTCGGAACTTAGGTATACCGTAAGAATTAAGATCCAAAATGCAACAAAAAAAATCTCAAGGCATTTTTAAATTAGAGCAATATTTCTGGTAGAAATCGTCGTTCGTAATTATTTAAAATAATAAAATCGTGAAATCGACGTTTTTTCCCCTTTACTCACTTTTATTTCGAGAACCGTTTCGAAAATCAAAAAACGACCTCTCTAAAGAACCATGCTAGAAAAATTATTTTTCAGAAAAGTATATTAAATATACTATTATTTTATTATAATAAGCTATTGTAGTAGGTATATGTAAAACACATACCTACAATTATAATAATGTACATTTTATAAATTGTATAATGCCTCTAAAAAGACATAAAGTTTATTATATTTTATTTATTTTTTTACATGTTTTAAAGAAGTTTTAAATGGTTCAACGTTACAATATAATAGTGATAAAATTATTACTAATTCAGATAATTCACTTGAAGTAAATAGTACAACTACGACCGATTATAGTACAGAATGTTCAGATGAAGACATTTCTACTGATGATAAAGATAATTCACCTCATGTTCAATTGGCACAGTGGGCAATACGACATAACATCACACAAACTGCAACTTCTGCTTTACTGAAAATTATAAATTCTTGTTACGATGACACAATACCTACTGATGGTCGAACATTGCTTAAAACTAAAGTTTCAAATACAACTGCCATAGTATTGAAAGACATTTCCCCTGGTAAATATTATCATTTCGGTATTTCTAACGGGATTAAAAATCATTACGTTGATGACGGTCAAAGTGAATTAAAATTAGTTATTGGTATAGACGGTTTACCTTTAACTAAGAGTTCTAAAAGCACATTTTGGCCAATTTTATGTTATGTTAGACCACACTGTAACGCTGTATTTCCCATTGGTATTTATTGGGGAAATGATAAGCCAAATGATAGTAATGATTTTTTAAATGACTTTCATAAAGAAATTATAGAATTAATAAATACCGGAATTGATATAAAAACACAATCGGGAGTATTAATGAAAAAAAAAGTTAAGCTAGATGTATTCTGCTGTGACGTGCCGGCCAAATCGTTTATTTTGAAAACAAAAGGACACAGTGGATTTTTTTCATGTTCCCGATGTTTTACTGAAGGTGAATTTTTAAATAGACGTGTGTGTTTTCCAGAAATAAATTGCCGTAATAGAACACATAATAGTTTTGTAATTAAAGAACAAGAAGAATATCACTTGGGCCCTACTTTGTCTATTCTCACTAATATTCCTGGTATAAATATTATTAATGATTTTTCCCTGGATTATATGCACTTGGTGTGTTTAGGGGTAGTAAAAAAACTGATAAATTTATGGCTTAAAGGACCCCTGAATAACCGGTTAAATAGCGCCAAAAGTAAAATGCTTAGTAATTATTTATTGTCACTTAAAGGTAATGTAACTAACGATTTTCAACGAAAACCACGAGGTATTGATCAAGTCTGTAGGTGGAAGGCAACAGAGTTCCGAACTTTTTTGCTTTATTTGGGTCCTGTAGTGCTAAAAGGAATAATCAATGAAAATTGTTATTTACATGTTTTGTGTTTACACGTTGGCATGTCTATCCTACTTAGACCTAACTGCAAACCTCGTCTTATAGATTTCGCTAAACAGCTTTTCCATTTTTTCGTTAAAGATTTTGCGACTATTTATGGAAACGAATGGATCTCTCATAACGTACACGCATTACAGCACGTCAGTGATGACTATATTCGTTTCGGTCCTTTAGACAATTGTAGCGCATTCCCTTTCGAAAATTACATGAAAGTCCTCAAAAAATATGTAAGAAAAAGCCACCAACCCTTACAACAAGCGGTCAAACGGTACAATGAATGCACGACTTATAATAGATTGAAATCTGACGTAAATGAAAATAATTCCAATAATTCGTTCATATTTAAAAATAATCATACCAATGGACCTTTAGTTGAAGAATTCATTCCATTCTCAGGTGTTCAGTATAAAACAATGGTTTTTAATAATTCTGAAATTAAAATAAATCATGAAAGTGATTCATTTATACAAACAATTGACGGTAGTATTGTTAAAATAATTAATATATGTAAAATCAAAGACAAAGTATTTATCTTGGGGTATAGTTTTCTGACTAAGTTACCTTTTTATAAAAAACCTATTGACAGTATCAAATTAGGTATCTCATTAGTTGATAATTTGACCAATGTTTTAAATAGGTGGCCTATTGAAAATATTCATAATAAATGTATGGTTTTAAAAATTAATAATAAAACAATAGCATTTACACTAATTCACACAATAAAATAAATTGTAAAGCATTATGAACATTATTCCTTAGATTTACCTGGTAAAGTTTTATAATTTTATTTATATTATACTACAATATTTATATTTACAATTTATTTTATACATTCTTATCCTATTCAAATTGAATTACATGGAATGCATTATTCCGTAAATGTTTTTATTTAAGTATATATTTCAATTCTATTTATAGTGAATACCTAAAATAATGTATTTTTATTAATTATTATGTGTAGTAATATTAGTTTTAGATGTATTTTTAATTATTATTCTTTTATATTACCTATATTATAATAACCTTGTTACATACAAAACAATAATAAATTATTTATTATAGGTACATATTATGTGTTTTCGATTTTTTAATACCTATACATTTAAATTAATTTAAGTAGTTCGCGTCATCATACCGTATCACGTATGGCATTTCTATTTAAATATAAAGTAACATAAAATAAATAACTGAATCAACTTACCTTTTCAGATATCGCCATATTATTATTATACTCGATCGGCAATACTATTACAATTTATTACAACTATAATATACATAAATTACAAATACAATTAATACATTTATTATATATTTCGGTAACAGACTCAGTGGTTGAATTGTTGGGGGGGGGCAGGGAGACGGAGCAACTCTTAATTTTTCTTCATATTATAGCGTACCCCTTTATTCCGTTCATTGAGGAACGCAGGGGTAAGCAGCGTTTTTATGAATATCAATTTGTTTCTTGAAAAAATAAATGATTTCCAAATATTTAAGTAAAAACAACTAAATTGATTTTATACGTAATATTTACAAATCACCATAGTTAAAATAGTAAAAAATATAAATGATTAAGTAATAGAAGTGAAAATTGATAATAAAAAAAAAATACTTAAATTTATACAAATATTTAATTTTACTTTAGGATAATCAATCATCTCTGGAGGTTCGGAAAAAACATTAACGCGTGATGATAAATTGATTATGTTATTTGTGCATTACATTTGGAGGCCAAATAGAATTATTAAATATGATAAGCTCAATAGAAAGGAACGCTGAAAAGGACTACTCAGATTTTAAAAACAGTCACTACAATTTTTCCAGGTCTTCAGAAATATTTATTTACAATCTAGAATATAATATTTTGTATGTGATTCAGAGATCGCTACTCAAGAGAAATATAAAAAAAAACAATTTAGCTAAGCAGTCTAAAATTACATTTCATAACTTTATTCACGGTATTGTGTGCGATTAAAAACAAATCAGTTTGATTACCAAACGCGATAGCGATCGACGCGAACAAATTCGTTCGGTCGGGCTATCTGCATTTTGGCTATACGTTGGACATTTCCATCTATTTTTATGGATTTGATTCTATTTTTGTTCGCGCCGCGCCCGCGAGCCCGTATCGCGAAATTCGCGTTAGCACTGTAGTTAGCAGTCGCGTTTACGTAGGACACGCTTTCAATATAGTTGCGTCACGCAGCCTTTTATCCCGATTTCTTGATAAGATTTTGTTAACCCGATCGGCTGCAAAACGCGGGTGGCAATTTTTTTTTTTATAGTAATTTTGTAAAGATATTTTTTCTGTTGTTACAATTAAATTACGAGATTACGATAAAATATAATAATAATAATTATTATTATTAACTTATAAGGTATAAATAAGACAATATATACAGTGTCTAAATGTATAAAATATCATAATAATTATGTAAAATATAATGCTTATATTTAGACTCAATAACATACTCCATATACCAATCATGCTATCGTAGTCGATATTTATATACATCACAATAGTTATAATTTAATGTGTATACAATCTTCACTTGATAACCTATATGGCTATATTAAATGTTTATGGATTAAGGCTTAGTAAAATTTAATTATGTTACTCTATTTAAATGTAATTTATTGTATGTTTATTCAGCGTTGAATTGAAATTTACTTTTTAATATATGTAGTTTAAACTAATTAAGTGTTTATATAGCATTAAGAATTCATTCTAATTTAAATGTTTAAAAATTAACATTTTATCTAATTTTATTAAATCTTATTTTTCCAACATTTAAAATTTAACTCATCCCCAATGTTTATCCAAGTTTTAACATTGAAAAATGCTATGTGGGCGGTAATATATCATCCGGGTCGACCGGACGGCTTTTTTCGACCACACTACTCCTGTTTATATCCCGCCAAAACATAATTGTTTGTTTCCCTCGACAATTAGGTTAGTTATTACTTATTACATCGGTCCTATCATTTATTTTAACGTGGTGTGTACATTTTAATTTCTAATTTCTGAAATTTAAAATGCAAAAATCAAAGATTTTAGAAGTGCTATGGTTAGCAGACGAAGCCGGCCTATTAGACGAGCCATCGGAGAGGAAGTATTGGGTTCACCTATTAATTGAAAATCGCGAAAATTCTAAAAAATTTCTAGTGTTTTTTAATGATTTGAGAAAGTATCCAGAAAAGTTCTTTGACTATTACCGAATGTCCATTAATTCATTTGATGAACTTTTGCAAAAAGTGCGTGAATCAATAAGTAAAAATTATACTCAACTTCGTAATCCAATCACTCCAGAAGAACGGTTAACAGTGACAATAAAGTAAGCATATTATTTATTAAATATTAGGTACTTCTCGTATATTATATAATAAAAAAACAAAACACAAATGGAGAATGTGTATTTTTGTTGTACATATTAGTACATATTACTCATAGACCATAGTATAATAAATTTAAAAAAAAAGACTTATCAACAATCAAATAATACTTATATAAAATTAAAACAGTCCTTGTGTTCAAGTAAATACATTATACCTATAATACTAAAATTAATTATAAAGCTTATAATGAGTATGAAAATTATGTTTATAGATAATATATATTATTTAATAATATAGTATTATCAATCACCAAAAAATTATATGTATAATGTATATATTTATATAAACATATAATAATAATTAATTAATACATTTTAATAAACTAAAATTAAAATATTCTTTTAAAAATATTACATATAGTATAATAAATTAAAAAACAATCAAATAATATATAAAATTAAAACAGTCCCTGTGTTCAAGTAAATACATTATACCTATAATACTAAAATTAATTATAAAGCTTATAATGAGTATGAAAATTATGTTTATAGATAATATATATTATTTTATAATATAGTATTATCAATCACCAAAAAATTATATGTATAATGTATATATTTATATAAACATATAATAATAATTAATTAATACATTTTAATAAACTAAAATTAAAATATTCTTTTAAAAATATTACATATAGTATAATAAATTAAAAAACAATCAAATAATATATAAAATTAAAACAGTCCCTGTGTTCAAGTTAATACTTATTATAATTATAATACTAAAATTAATTATAATCAATACTTTATTAATTATGTAATATATTTTCTTAATTTTAATAAATATAAAGAAATTTGATGAGTGTTTCGACTTGGTAAGCGAACACTTAATGGTCCTTTGTGAGTCCATAGTATAATTAATTTTTTCATCACACCCAAACATATTAGGTGCATGTAATCTAATGCAAAGGTCTGTACAACATCAACACCAGGTATTTCAACTATATTGGACAATTCACTTCATACATGGTGATCATCATATGTCCTATTTATATAATTTTCATGTGTTCTCTTGGTGCTACAATTCTTTTGATATGGAAAGCATACTCGGTTTTTAAGATATTCTCCTTCTTGTACACATCGATTACAAGAACTAAAGCCTGAGTGACCTTTGGTTTTTAAAACAAAGGATTTTGCTGGGGTATCACAGGAAAACACAAATATCAATACTTTTTTCAAAGCATCATTTACCATAAGTCCATCCTCAATTATTTTTTTAGCTTCATAGACAAAATCGTGCATAAATTGGTTGCTATCTGTTGGTTTCTCATTTCCCCAATAAATTCCAATAGGGAAAACATCATTATTGAATGGAAAAATGTATGCTAGTATTGGCCAAAATGCACTGGAACTACTCTTTGTTAACGGAAGTCCATCTATCCCTATGTTTAACTTTATTGTATCGCCAGTACAATGTTTAGAAAATCTTTTAATGCCTGCTTCTAGTCCAAAGTGATAATAAATTCCAGGATTAACATGTTTTATACCAACAACTTTAGATGAGCCAGAACCAAGTAGAGTCCTACAATCCATTGGAAGAGTCTTTTCAAAACATTTATGTTGCTTAAGAATTTTTAATAATGAAGTAAACGCATTTTGACATATACCAAAATTTACAGACCACTCAACCAAGTTTTTGGTTAATAATTCATGTTCAGAATAATTTTCAAATTCATTGTGATCAATTAGTGAAGGAGTGTTTACTTCAATACTGCTAGCCTGTTTGTTTTGCACTTTAAAATATAAAATTAATTTAATAGTTAGATTTAAAGGTATTCTATACAATTATTAATTTATCTAACTATAAAATATTTTAAAGAGGTAGGTAGGACAGATGAGTATTATATTTAAATCAGTATTTTAAAATTTCAAAATAGCTGGAACTACTTAAAAAATTTAGTTCACATTAAATAAAAATAGTTTTTATCATAGTTAGGTATACTGTGTTAATAATTTAATTATCGAGCTGCTATATAGTCCTGTACTAAGAGATCAGCTTAAACAAATTTTGTTTTACGACATAAAATTTTTATGTTTATCGTTAAATAAAATTATAATATTGTAACTTAATGTTTAATGTCATTCATAATTAAAAAAATATAGCAGTTTTTTTGTTAAACAATATTTGTAATTAAAATGTTATATAGGTAGTTTTTTTGTCTCAAACTTACAAGTATGTTGTAAAAATGAGTGACATTTACCAAAATCTGGTAAAAAGTAGTTACAAGTCTATAGATACTTAAAATATGAATTTCCATAAAATTATATAATGTTTTCTAAATAGATATTACATCATTAATGATATACCTAATCAACTGATAATTTATTTTTCATTTAATTTTATTTAATCAGAAAAATTGTAAAACTACCTACCCTCCAAAATACTATTTAGGTACATTATTTGATGTAAAACAAAGTAACTGATAATTAATTATCATATTTAACTAGGTAAAATACTGTGATTGATGATAAGTTACTATAATACTAATAATAAGTTACTATAATTAGATACGTATATTAGAAATATAATTTTTAATTTATTAAATGCGATTACGACATGCTTATATATTAAATTAAATTAAACTATTCATTTAATTATAATAATATTTAACCATATCAAACGGCATTAATGAAGTAAATAAAATAAAACTACCTATAACTGTATCACATTACTACATTTTTTTCAGTAGATATTATACTGTTCTTTATTATTACATAAAATTTGCATCTCATAATTTATATAAAAAACTATTTAATATTTATATATTTCTGTAAGTACCTAAAGGACTCAAGGAAAATGTTGCCTCATTTAATGATTCATTTCTATTATCATTAATTTCATCTGTAATTAAATTATTCTTTAGGAAATTAGATGGTTCAACATGGGGTACAACTGAAGTTTCTGGTTCCTCTTTTAAAATATCTGATACTAAACCATTATCCATTAATGCTATTTCTTCTTGAATCTTTCTCCGTTTTGACCTATAGCTCTTAATCATTTTATAAATAGATCTGGAAAATTATTGGAATTTATAACAAATAATATACATATACATTAAACATGTTTAAAGTGATTTTTTATGATGAAATTTAAAATATATAGGTGATGTATAGATGATATAATATGTATGTATAATATGTATTAAATGCCTACCTAGCTATGACATTTATTTTTTAGAAGTTAATTACTACCATCTATCAATTACTCGATGGCTCGATCATAATTATTATATTCATATATCATCTTGGCCTAATACAGTGACTAAACTAGAAAACTACAAGGCTGGGCATTAACGAGTTAAAAAGCTAGTTATGGTAAAAAGTTAATTTTACTTTAACTTTTTAACTTAACTAGTTACTTTTTGATTTTCATTAACTTAACTATTAATTTATTAAATTTATTTTTTAATTAACGTGAAATTAACGAATTAGTTTATCATTTTAAGAAATAAGTTAAGTTAATTTATTTTGTTTTTAATTTGTTACATTTCATTATTTGAGTCTTATTTTGATTTTATTGTCGTGTCAAAAAAATATTTGCTGTGAATTGTTTCAAGTTAGGTAATAATTTTATATTTTATATTATTTATTACCTCTTTGTTTAAATTATATTTTCATATCTAATATAATTTGAATTTAAGTAGTTTTTACTTTTTATATGATAGATATAAATTAAATAAATATAGTGATTCTCTATTACAAACGCATACACACACATATAATATCTCTTTGAAAGAAAACTAAATAATACTCATTTATTATTTTTATGTATTAATTGTAAATGATTATTTATTAGTTTATTACTTAGGTACTACTTATTAGATAGGTAACAACTGTTCTTCAAAATACAATATAGGTACTTGATGGAAATACTGTATTAAGTAGTATAGCACACTATAGTTTTGGTTTGAAAAAAATTAAGTACGCTAGCGTTGTAAAAAAAAATATTAACTTTTTTTTAACTTATTAAAAAGTTAAAAAAAATTGGTATTAAGTATTAACTATTTGTTATTGGTGCATATTAACTTAACTGAGTTAAAAAAATCATTAACTTGCCCAGCCTTGGAAAACTATATGTATATATATGGAAAACTATATCAGTATTGTGTCCTGTGTACAGTTACCACTTACTATATAGGTATTACATACTATAAGATACTAACCATAAATTTTTAAATTTTTAATATACGACAAAAACAGGTAATGCCAAGCTCTATAAAAAATATGCCATATATTTTATATAATCATTCATTAAAATTTAATTTAACATAACCAATCATTAGCCTCAAATTATACGAAATTATACCTAACCTACCCATGTAATATTATCTAGCTAGGTATATACCCACATAGCATTTGTCAATGTTAAATCTTGGATAAACGTTGAGGTTGAGTTGAATTTTAAAGGTTCGAAAAAATAGATTTAATTTAACTCGATGAAGTGTTTATTTTTAAACATTTAAATTAGAAAAATGTTTGATGTTGTATTAACATTTAATTTGGTTTAAATTAGAAGTATTGAAAACTTAATTTTAATTAAATGTAGTATAAACTTATAATGAGAAACATTTAAATAGGATATTATAAAAAATGTTTATTAAGCCTAAATTAATAAATACTGATAGTATATATATATATATATATATATTTATATATATATATATATTTATATATATATATATATATATTAATATAAATAATATTATTGTTATTATTATTATATTATAATTATATTTATTAGAACTGCAGTTGTATAGCTTTATTATTTAGTTTTATACCTATATGCATATAATTATACATATTTTTTTCCTAGATGTTAGTTATCTCAGGATAATAATGGAAAATTATTCTACGCAGTATAGTTTGATTCATATTATTATTCTTATATAAACATCAGATATACATAATAATCATAATATATAGATTGCCAGATGCCCAGATATAGGTATAATTTACTTGATTAGGTAGTTGATTATTATATGGAGGCAACGCTTACATAATACATTTATAATTTGTATTCAGCAGTGGTGGGTTATTGTTATAGCGGTGACTAGGGGGTCATTATAATTATTGGGACTAATAATTAGCTACATATTTTTTCTAAGACGAGGATTATGATATTTCAATAATTATTATAAAATATCGTCATTGAAGAGTATGGTATTTAATATTTATAGACATTTAAGTATTTAGGATTCAAGCTATTTTTGGATTTTTTTCGATCGACAACTGATAAGCGTCAACGTCACAGACCACGTTCGATAGTAATACACAGACTGTATAATATATTATGAAATATACTTCATATTATGAAAAATACTATAAAAAATAATAACTAATTTATATATAGTCTGTGGTAATAATATTATTATTACACACTGTGTTTAAATATAAAACAGGTTTTGACATAGACTGTATCGCCTATTTGACTATTATCGTGAATTATACACAATAATAAAATTGAATAATGGAAAACAATTGTAAATTGATTTTAGGTTAATTATTTTAGTTGAAAAAAAGGCACATTTATTTAACCACATTTAGCCCCCCCCCTTGGTGAATGATTAAACCCGCCCCTCGTATTCAGCTGTAAGGTAATATGTATTCATGTAGGTTGGAATAGGTTATTCATTATACCTACTATTATAATTTATATTATAATACAATATATACTGATATTCAATATCATAACAACGCAATAGCTAGCTTACAATAATATATTATACTACACCGCTACTATTATAATATATATATTATAATAATGTATAACAGGGCGCGTATTCAGGTACCTACCTATAGCTTTTCGTTTGTAACACTAATAGTTTTTGTTAATATTATTATAATCGTATACGCCTAATTATAATATATTTATCTTTTTACAGTATTTTTGAAGTTAATATGTATAATTTTACAAAAAATAATAACTATTTTATTTCATTGAAAGAAATGTGTGGTCCATTGGCCCATAGCTGCAGTGGTGAGAAAATAATAAAGTTATTATTATTTTATATTTATTAGGTATTGTTATTGCCTATTGGCTATTGGTTATGAACTGTGATAACTGTAGGTCTCGGAAGTTGTTATACCTACTTGCATGTTTTTTTAGGCTACAATAATAATATTAATTGTTAGAT
This sequence comes from Therioaphis trifolii, assembly GCA_027580255.1. Taxonomy (NCBI): domain Eukaryota; kingdom Metazoa; phylum Arthropoda; class Insecta; order Hemiptera; family Aphididae; genus Therioaphis; species Therioaphis trifolii. The sequence goes on from JALBXZ010000066.1 coordinate 85,095, forward strand.
TTATTTCTAAGCGTAAGCTTAAATACATTTTACGACACTATATTTACGAAAAAAATATTAAAAGTTAACATGTGCATATTTAATGATATTGTATAGTTTTAAGAGCATATTTCTCAATTTTTAGAGTATTTAATATTTGATGATATTATATATGATAATATTTTATATTATATATTTATAATATAATTAGAAAATTTGACACTAAAAAAAAAAAAAAACTTTACAAATTGTCCCTGATAAGAATATAATATTTTTAGAATTCATAAATTAAAAATGATAATAGATATTAAAAGATTATAGTAAATATTATCATAATAATTCACAATAACAAAATGTTATGGTTATTACTATTATTAATCGTGCCTAGAGCAAATTTAGTTTTTACATTTTATTTTATTTTGTGTTTTGACGTTCATTCTTCAATTTTTATGAGCCTATGTGTTTATATTTTTATGCTACAATTTTTCGGTGACATACCTATACATGCGGTTGTAATAAAAAAATATTTAATAGCAGCAACTACCTAATCAGCTAAGATGAGTGATTCCACAAAAAGACGGCGTTTGTTAGAAGAACTCAATGAGATCGAAGTTATTAATAATGTTAATTATGTCTGTACTAAGGAATTACATGATCCACTCGAAAGAAATATTATTGTTGATAATCCACCAATTGGTCAATATAACTCTTCTTATGTTGACCCTAAAAATACCGTATTTGATGAGATGTCATCAGATGAAGTTGCTGAAAAGTGTAGTACTAGTGATTGTAAGTATAAGGAACCATAATACATATTATGTATTACAGTTCCTATTATTATATACTTATATAGTAAACATTTTTTACTTACCATTTAATTTTTTCATTATTATTAGGTAATTTTTATTTGAAAAATACTGATGAAAAATATGCAGATGGAATAGTATCTGACCACAATGAATATAACTATTCCTGGGAAACATCATCTTCAAGTGACAACTACGATATGAAATTGAAAGTAAATGATCCACTAATACATTCAATTAATGATCAACTTGCTAACTGGGCAATTGATCATAATGTAAGTCATTCAGCGGTCAATGATTTATTAAATATTCTAAAAACACATAATTGTTTCAATAATGTTTTACCAAAAGACTCCAGAACACTTTTACAAACATCAATATCATCTAAAAAGATAATCGTTAAAAATTTAAATCCTGGAAGTTATTACCACTTTGGTATTGAATCTGGTATTCGTCACTTTTATTCTATCAATGATGACAGTAATAGTATAAAGCTTGTATTTGGAATTGATGGGCTACCAATTAGTCAAAGTTCTGGAAGTTGTTTTTGGCCCATACTGTGCTATAAGACCCAATAAAGATATTGTATTTCCAGTTGGAATATATTGGGGCTATAAAAAACCAATTGATAGCAATGAGTTTTTGTTAGACTTTTATGAAGAAATGAAAATGCTTCTTCAAAATGGTATAGATTTAGAAATAGAAAAAAGAAATGTACATAAAACTGTTATTTTAGATGCCATTATATGTGATGCTCCAGCAAAATCATTTGTTTTGAAAATAAAAGGACATTCTGGCTTTTTTTCTTGCACCAGGTGTGACACCTCAGGAATATATAAGAAAAATAGACTTTGTTTTCCTGAAATTGGTGCAACGAAGAGGACCCATGAATCATTTGTAAATAAAATGCAAGAAAAACATCATTCTATAAATACTGAAATGTCTATATTAATCAATTTACCAAGTATAGATATAATTAAAGTATTTTGTTTAGATTATATGCACATTTGTAATTTAGGAATAACCCGAAAACTTATTCGTTTGTGGTTGGGCAAAGGTCCAAAAACTGTGAGAATCAATAGTAATCAAATAAAAAGATTAAATTCTGATCATTCAAGCTTAAAAGATTGTGTAACTAGTGACTTTCCAAGAAAACCGAGAACTTTAGAAGAAATAAACCACTGGAAAGCAACCGAGTTTAGAGAATTTTTACTTTATACAGGTCCAGTAGTATTAAAATCTATTTTAAATGAAAAAATTTACTTTAATTTTCTTTGTATCCATATTTCTTTTACAATATTGCTATCACCTAATTTAAGTAAAATGTTAAATTATTGTGATCAGCTTTTAAAATTCTTTATCAATGATTTTTGTGCCATATATGGTAAGGAACAGGCATCACATAACATCCATGCTTTACAACACATAACAGAAGATTACCAAAACTTTGGCCCACTAGACAATGCTAGTGCATACCCATTTGAAAATCATATGAAAATATTGAAAAAAACGGTTAAGAAAGGATCTCAGCCTTTACAGCAAGCTGTCAAGAGATACAAAGAGAAATTTCAATATGATAAATCATACTCAGCTTCAACTGTTAAACCTGATATTTGTTTAAAAAAACAACATAAAAATGGTCCACTGTGCGAACATTTAGTTGGTCCACAATATGAAATTTTAATTCTCAGGACTTTTAAAATTAACACTCACTCAAAGTCTGATTGTTTTATAATAACAAAAAATGAAGAAATTATTAAAGTTCTTAATATATGTTTCACAAGAACAGGTCATAATGTAATTGTTGGTAAATCATTTTTAATTAAAGTTCCATTTTATGAAAAACCAATAAATAGCTCAAAACTTTCAATATATGTGGTTGATAAAATTTCTATGGATAATAAATATTATAATGTCAATGAAATTAAATGTAAATGCATGATTCTTACAATTAACAATAAATTAATTACATTTCCAGTACTTCATACATCAACTGATCATCAATAGTTACACTTAATCAAAAAATTAATATTTATATACATATTATTATGTGTCTGATATTGTTAATATAAATAAATATAATATATGTAAATAATAAATGTTGTTTTATTAAATAAAGCGTTTATATAAAAATTGTTAATATTATTAATTTGAAAAGGTAGCAACAGCCTAATATATATTATATTAGTAATTATATTTAAATTGGTAAGTATGAAATATAAGAATACATTTTAGCTTATTGATTCATGATCTATATCTAATTCATATAAATAAATCAGCACCCTATTTAAGCTATTCATATTAAATTACTGACTATTAAGTACAGTTCATTAAAAGTTACAAGTTTACAAATCTCAAGGATTGTTATTAATAATTGTCTGTTTGCCATTTGGGACTTAGGTGAGTACATAATGATAATATATATATTTATATTCATATATATCTGTGTTGGTAAATTTATCACAATATTAAATTTTATAACAAATTTGAAATATTAATCACAGAGATAGACAATGAGACAACAACAATACAATATAGAAGCACAGATAGAACATTATTAATATTATGTTCTACGTTCTACGGTAGAACTTCTAGTTTCTACAGTAATTTAAATGCATTAATTAATAAATAATAATTACATTAAACATTTTATCTATGATATGTCTGAACGTAGGAACTAGGAAACGAACCCGTAAACTAACATGATGTTAGAACCATATTCTTTACCCAATACCATGGTTTAAGATAAAATAACTAACCGTATTCGGAAAACGTTACTGAAACGTAGGCGGGGTACGCTACGCGGGGTCAGCTTGTTTACTTTTCTGTCATGGCGTCATAAAACATTTTGTGGTTAAACGGTTAAACGTGTTTTTTTTTTATCCCGCGTCGAAGGTCTATATATATAAAGTTTTATAACTGTTATTCGTGACTCGTGTGCTCCTATTGTTAAACATTTTTATTGTTGTAACTTGTAATAGCTAGTGCGTACTGCAGTCGGTAATTTGAAATTAAGTGTATTTCATTTTAATATTATAATAACCGTTTAATTGTACATTTACTTTTGCATACAGTATTGAATATGACGTGGTCGGTAATTCATTTCTTTAAGGACAATGCAGTAGAGGTAGTTCCTAGCAAATGGTTTAGGGATAATAAATGTGCTTGGCCTAAGACCAATGTGACACAGTATATTAAAAACGAATATACACCAAATACTAAAGAGTTCGACTGGTTTAAAGCTAGGGCATTGTCTACAAATATTGGTAAGCTTATATTTTTTTTACAAAATAACATCTAAAATTTATACTGGTATATTTCTTCTTTACCGAGCACCTTTTTTTGTTGCAATTTTGTTATTTAAAACTTTTGTTGTTAAATCCACTGAAAACAATGGTGCAAAGAAAAAATAAAAAAAATTGAATAAAAAAATGTGCTCGGTAAAGTAGAAATATGTGCCCTACCGCCCCTACCTATAGGTAATTATAATGATATATATTTTAGAATCATTTCTTGTTGCTCGAGCAAAATGCAAAAAAGCATTAACTACTTCAGATTTATCATCCACCGAAGATGACAATACAAAAATTAGAAAAATGGGGAAAAAAATTATTAATAAAAATATTGTAAGAACATCAAAATCTGTTAATAATAATTGTATTAACAAAAAAAATGGATATGGCGCTGACAAATCGGGTAAGATTATAATTTATCGAGTTATTTATAATGTTTTATAGTAGAATAATAATACCTGTACTTAAATAATTTATTTAATATTAGGCCAAAATACATTTTATTATTAAGTAGTTTACATTAATTAACTTTTGTTTGTAGACATTGAAACTGATAGTGATGTAGACAATAATTATGATCTACCCATTTATGATTCTGGTAAGTAAATATTATAATATTAATTATTATTAATAACTATAATATCTTCCTACCTAGAATTTATTATACTAAATTGATAAAAATCTTTATTACATAGATGATAATAATTCCACTACAAATAACATTAATTCTTCATGTAAGAAATGTAAGTTTTCAGTGATTAATTAATAGTAAATATAGTATATTTAATTGTATGTTCTCTATATTGATTTCTAATGACCTATTTTTTTTTTACAGCTTATGATGATGATATTATTTCCACTACTCCGCCAAAAAATATCCCCACACTTGTCAAATCGCCATCAAAAACTCCAGTTTTAAAATCTGGTATGTACCTTTATTAAATTCTGAATGAAGCGAGGAATAATGTATCGGTTTTACAATGATGTTTATTTTTTTTATTTTGTTCTGTAAACTATTTTTCTCTGAATGCGTGGTCCAATCAAAAAATTACAAGAGACCTTTTGTCTTATTTTGGATCTAGTTGGTACTTTAGAGAGGTCATTTTCTGATTTTCTAAGGGATTTTTGAAATATGTAGGAAAAAAGTTTGACCCTTAATGGACGTATGTTTTCAATAATTTTATTTTTGTTTATTAATTTCTTGTCGCTAAGTCCACGTCTCCTTAGGGAATAAATTAAAAAATTTGAATATGATTTTTTTTTATCATTTATTTATGGTTGCTGGGTAAATAAATATACAAAATTAAAAATGTTATATTACTCGTATTTTTATGAAGGTATCACCGAACTTAGCTCAGAATTGTTTTTCGTTAGCATTGGTATATCGTTGCTAATAGATATAAATTTAATAACCTTATGACGTATCCCACCTTCCTAACATCTCACAAACACCAGTGGCTGCAATTAGGCTTAATTATTATGTATTACTTTTTTACTATAATCATGTTTTTGAGGAATATATATAATATACTTGTAAAATGTTAGTTACCTACTTGAATAATTTCATTAATAAAGTTGCTTAAACATGTTTCACATTCTGTTTATTTATATAAATATATTTTTTTAATATGCATCTTTATTATAAAATATTATAGTAGCCAGTAGGTATACAACACAATATTATTTATTTAAAAAAATAAAATGTTAATTATATTTCCATTTACAGTTGATAATTCCTGCAGCATTGTAAAAAATTTGTCACCTTATAGAAGAAATGAACATGTACCAACACTTTCTTCTATTCATTTGGCAAGATCAGGAAAAAACAAAAAAAGAAATTTATCTGAATCTCCTAGAAAATTTTATCCATCTCCAGTATCTCTTCGATCATGTATGTTTACTTAATAATTAGTTCTTATGAAACACTATTTTTCTATTTTATAAAAACTTTAATATATTTGTACTTTAGATAACACTCAAAAGACGCCAGAGAAAAAAATTAAATCATTACCTACTCTTAAGATGAATAAAGACCATTGTTAGTATATATTTTTATTAATTTATACATATGATACATAATTTTATTTACTGCATATGAATTTAATGCTATAGTGTTTAACTATATATATAATATAGTCTCACAAATGTTTTACTTTAACTTTTTTTTTTAAAGCTCTTTCACATGAAATATATGAACAATCACCCATAGCAAAATCTATTAATATTCAAAAGTATTCACCATTAAAAACATATGGTAAAATTATTAATTTTTTTTTTTCAAAATTGTTCTTCCTATATAACTTGAGAAGCTTTACATTTTATTTAAATTTAAATTTGTATTTCTTATATAGCACAAAAATCTGCGGTATCCAAACAATTATTTAGATCAGAGAACTTAAGCCAACTAAACACATCTTTTACTAATATTCAGAAGGATTCACCATTAAAAACATATGGTAAAATTATTAATTTTTTTTTTCAAAATTGTACTTCCTATGTAACTTATGAAGCTTTATATTTTTACATTTTAATTTGTATTTCTAATATAGCACAAAAATCTGCAGTATCCAAACAATTATTTGAACCAGAGAACTTAAGCCAACCATTGCAGACTACTTGTTAGTGTAAAAAATATAATATATTATAATAAAAATATAACTATTCAATAATTAAAATTAAATTATATTTCCTACTTATATTTTCTAATATTATGTTGCAATATTAGGTAATAAAAAGAAAACGTCTCCAAAACCAAATAAATTAATAAAATCTTCAGGTATGTAAAAATAGTTACTTACCTATGTTTTATTTTTAATTATGATATAATATAATTTCAGAAGACCAATTTAAGGAACTCATTTTACACAACATTTTAGTAATGAAACACAGCATTAGAAACATAAATGATAAATTGACATTGCTTGTTGAAAGGGAGATTTTACACAATAATCATGTTAAAGAATCTAATGATCTTACATTGGAATATTCTAATATAGACTGCTTATTACCAATTGATGAAGAAGACACATTAGACAATATAGAAGAGCAGTTAGCTACAGATAAAAAATACCAAATATCATTGGTAAGTAATTTTTTGCTGAATACAATTTTGTATAAAATTGATTTAGATAAATAGACAATTTTTTTTTATTAAATTAATGGTTTTTGAAATAATGTTTCAAGTATATATAGCTTTAATTTATTGAAAAATTTTAATGGTTAAAATTAAAATGTTTACTGAAGATTAAAGTATTTCGACTTAGAATGAAGCTATTTAACATTTTTTTTTCAGCTTTAAGCTTAAATTAATTGAATTTTCATTAATTATTCTAAATAGGTACATATTAAATCTATATATTTTCTTATCAAATTCAAGGTAGTATTTTATTATTCCTATTCTACATTTTGTAAGTACTTCGCTTAAATATGTGAATACATTTTCACTGTAGATATTTATATATAATATTCATTTAGTACTATATATATGGTAGGTAGGTACATTGAATGACTATTATTAAAAATACATTAAATTTTTTAAATTATATTTTAGACTAAGCAGTTAGCTGGACTTGGCGGAAAAAGTATTAAAACCATGGTCAAAAGAATTATGGGATATTTGTTCACTGACAACTTCTTATGCTTATATTCATACAATGGCAGAGCAAATAAGAAAAAATGTTTTGCAAATCTAGTAATTTCAAAAGTTATATTCAGTAAGTTATTGTTATATTATAAATACATTATTTGTGTTTAGGGAATATATTGCAGTTATAAGTTCTTGTATTACAACTATCTTAATCTATTATATTGTATGAATAGCTAGGTAGTATAACTAAGAATTTGTTATACTCTTATATGTGTTGTAAAGGAAAAAGGGCTTAAGCCACATTTTATAAATTTTAAAGGAGTCAGGAAGGGTAAAAAAAAAAACATTTTAATTTTTATTTTAAAGCTAGCTGTTTTAAATAATTCCATTAAATGTTTTAACAAACTTTTTGGATATTATTTAATATTCTAATTAAATTTTTAAATAGTGATTGTTTTTTTTATTTTTACCTCAAATGTTGATTTGTATTTTTTTTTAGTGCTTACACCAAACATTTACTAAGGATTTTGGGAGTATGGCGCTTATACACTATTTGGAGCTTACATACTTGCGCTAAAGTTGTAACTAACCTGAAATTTGGTGGTTACAACTAAAAAGCAATATTACAATAAACGACATTTTACTTTAATTTCAACAATTAATAAAAAATCATTGAGTAATTATAAACTAAAAATTAATATCATGGGATATAAATTCTGTTAATATCATTAGTTACGTAATATATATCTGCTTGAAAATACCATCAAATTTAATAATAATTTTAATATAACATGTTTGCAGACATAATATTTAACAGTAAACACTATCTACTATATATTAGTTTGTGTGGCAAATAAAATAGATTTTAGATATCAATATAATACAACAAACAAAATACAATTAATAATAACCCATAATATTATATATAATAATAAATTAATAACTATAAACATATGTTTATAGTGGTTAGGTTACGGTTAGTTACGCCCAATTTTTAATTTTGTGTAGCTTATTACATCGTTGCTTGGCACTTATGCCTTTTTTTTTCGTAAAAAGTCGCTTAAACCCTTTTTCCTTTTTAATGTCGATATAACCCATTATATATTTTAGTCAATAAGTTATTGATGGATAAGTTAATAATTATACTTATGTACACATACAAAAGGTTCAATTCCAAAACTAATTTTTAATAATATTATTATAATAATAATGGTGATTTAATACTTTTTATTCGATTCAAGCAATTTGGTATATTATTATAATATCTAAAGTAAAATAATAATTTTTATATGAATTATATAAAATATATTTTTATATATAATATATATATATATATATATATATATATATATATATATATATATATATATATATATATATATATATATATATATATATATATATATACATACATACATACATACATACATAATATGTAGGTATATATATATATAGTTTATAGGAATATGAATTTATAATATGTTTAATATAGTAATATTATATGGCTTCTAAGATTAAAATGCAATTTATTATTATTAATTTTTGTTTTTATTATAATAATTATTTGTTATTTTTATCCAGATGCTGTTAAATCAATAAAACGCCTGAATAATGAATTGTCGATGGATGAAATTGAAAAATACATCAAGTATTATCTCGTCCAAGCGCCATTCAATATTAAAAAAAAAGAAAAAAAAAATGTTTCAGCATAATTGTTAATACGATTTAATTTTGTAATTATTAAATTATTATATATAGCTAGACTAGGTTTGTCTTATTATATACAACTATACTGTACTCATATTTCTAAATCAATGTATATACTCATAATGGTATTTACTTATATTATTATATATTGTTATAGGGCCTAACAAATATTTATTGATTTAGTTATTAAATATATGTAATGTGATAAATATTTTGAATATTTTTGAAATAATAAAGATACATTTTATGCAATTATTATATTTCACATTTTAATTATTAAATATTCTATTAATTATTTATGAAAAATTGGTGTAAATAAACAAATAAAATATTTTAATTAAAAAACTGATGATCTGCTCAATATTCAACAAACATTTATTAGAGGCGGAAAAAATTGTATAAACGGTTAATCGGTGTTTAAAAAATATCTATTCTATATTAAACAATACTGGATAAATATTAAGGAATGTTGACCAAGTATTTAAGGAACATTGACGATTAAAGGTTTTTTAAACCTTTAAGTATATATATTTATTAAATTTTGGATTCCATGTCATCTCACATTTATAGAATGTTTAATTAGCATTAATCTATTTAATATCAATTGATTGGCAATACTTATTCAAGGTTGAACACTGACATGTCTACATTGATTTAATGTTTATTTAATATTTGCATGCTATGTGGGTAATAATAAATAGCAGCTAGGTACTAAGATAGTTCTCTATACTAATAATGTAATTAACATACCTAATGTAAAATATAGTAGACACAGCACATATACCTAGATACAGGTATTCAATTATATATTTATATTATATTAATAATTATCAGTGGCATAATGGCCATAATGCTAATAAAATAAAATGTACATACCTACGTTGTCACTTGTTACCTAGTTGTTAGCTGCAACAGTACACGTGCTACACGGACATTGACATAACCAAACACAATATAAATATTAATTTTGCACGTCGTGAAGTATAAGAACACTTACTTCTTGTTATATGAGTTATGACATTAAAAAATTACAGTCAGACAGTTAAAGGTAAATGTAAAACAAAATGTCTGCGACCTCTGCTTCAATATAAAAATATTCAATAAGTAGTAAGTACGTACTATGTATTGCCATAGAACAATATTACGTATATTATGGTGTTTTATTGATGCTTATCGGTGTCTGGCGAAGTAAAGAGCCAAGAGGGGAGTAAAGTAATCGCGTCGACGGTTACATGTTTACGAACTACGGAAAAACCCACTAATACAGTACAGCATAATAACAAAAAATAAATGTAACTCATTTATGAAATTGGTCTATAGAATGAAATATATAATATACACATCATCAACAATGGAAATGACGTAGTTTAAAATATAGTATTTTTCAACAAATATAATAACCAATAAAGATATATTAAGTTAAAATGTAAGATTGTGGACAATTCCCCTTGAATATTTCATAGGTTACGTCGATAAAGTTTATCGTGGTTTGAAATCCCACTTTGTATTGTGAAAAATTAAAAATATATCTGCAGATAATACAAATTGGTCAGTGTAACAGTGTAATATATTGTGATAAGTATTAATATATTAGTTATTATTGACTATGGGATTATTTTCTAAACATTATTACTAGAAAATGTACTTGGGTACTACAGTAATCACTTTAGACGATATAGTCATTACACAATATAATATTATGTATCAAATTTATATTTAAATGTTTTTTCGTGGATTTTTTTATCAGTAAGCTTTTTTTCCGCGATTCCTTTAGACATCAGTATTCTGATAAATATACAATAATATATTTGTTCAAATAAAACATAATAAATAATAAATATGTTCAAGGGAGGTATTTACATTAGAGATATTATAGATACAGGCATACAGCCACAGGAGCTATCTTGTACTGGAGATATTTTCAATTTTGTATTGGAGATATTTTTGCAGAGAGATTTTGACCGGTCACCACAATATTTCAGTAACATATGTAACATGCAGTTCCATATTTCATATAACATCTTAAAAACTTGTTTTTATAACGCTGGAAAGGAGAAACCACGTGTTTCAAATAATATACATCAAATATTAACTTGGACGTACGTTTACCATATTTTAATAACATGTTTCCATTCCATATTTCATACAACAGCTAAGAAACATATTTCTATAAGATGAGAGAAATCACTTATTTTAAATATTTAATGGAACATTAGTTAATAATATTTGAGTTACATGTTACCATTCCATATTTCATGCAACATCTTAGAAACATATTTCTATAATATGAGTGAAACCATTCATTTTAAATATTTAATGGAACATAAGTTAATAATATTTTAGTAACATGTAACAGTTCCATATTTCCTACAACATATTGCAAACATGTTATTATAACGTTGGAGAAACCATATATTTTAAATATTAAATAAAACATACGTAAATAATGTGTTTGCAATATGTTCTCTTAACATATTTCCAAGAACACTTAAAACACATATGACTAGAATATATACATGTTCTGAATGCTATGTGGGAACTATCTAATTTAGATTTTAGCACGACGCATGTACCTGGCAGGCTCAACGAAGCACCGGACTTGTTATCGCGCGATCCCGCCCCGGGTGAACCAGTAGACGAGGACAAACTCGAAGAAAGATTAGTGGGGGTGCCAACAACCCCTACCTACGTTCGGCCAAAAACCGACAATCTTTTCTCTACTTTCGCCAACCACGATAACAACACACCACCCACAGTAGATATGCTCGCAGCATGGCAATCAGATGACCACGCAACGCGCGAAATTATCGAAAATCTGTCATCGGACACCCTGGCGCGCAACACTAGGAGCGCCGATACCAGGACTGACAAACATGTCTTTTCTGATGGCCTCCTACGTGCAAACGTCGGGCCCGACCAGCTAATCGTGATACCCAAATCTAGAACACAACATATAATCTGGATGTATCACGATCACGTTCTAGCCAACCACCCGGGTTGGAAAGAAACATATCGGGCGGTTCGTAATAAGTTCTATTGGGCAGGTCAGAAAAACGACGTCAGGTTGTACGTAGGTGCGTGCCATGTGTGCGCATGCACGAAACCACTCAACGCGCGTCCAGACGACCCCATGCGCGCCAGAACCCCCCCGACAACCATGGGAAGTTATTAGTATAGATCTGATGGGCCCCTATCCGCGCACGGCCAAAGGCAAATCATACATACTAGTAGCGACCGACTGTTTTAGTAGGTGGACAGAGACCTACCCGCTAGGTACCGCCACCACTAAAACAATAACCGAAACACTAGAGCGCGAATTCTTTTCACGTTTCGGTTATCCACGCGTGTGTCTCAGTGATAACGGCCCCCAATTTGTCTCAAGTGAAATGAAAATTGCATTAGATCGTTGGGGAGCGACTGGTTGGACTACTCCGGTATACCACCCGAGGGCTAATCCAGTTGAACGCCGAAATCAGGAGCTGAAAAAAGGTTTGCGCGCACAACTAGTGAAAGGCAACCACAGCTCATGGGACACAAAACTGGCATCTGTCGTATTTTCGATCAGGAACAGGCGTAACGAGCAAACAGGCCATACTCCGGCCACCCTCGTTCTTGGCAGAGAATGTAGGAGACCAGGGGAATGGAATCTGTTCCCGTCAGCGCACATCCCGTTCGAAAAATTAAATATAAACAGGCCAGCGCGTGAGAAATGTGTTTTAGGCGACAAACCAGCGACAGGTGGACACATCAACACTAAGTTCTGTGAGGGCGACGTAGTCTACTACAAGTCACACCATCTGTCAAAGGCACACGACGGCTTTCACGCCGGTTTCGCACCAATGTGGTGGGGACCGGTAAAACTGGCAACAAAGGTTGGGAAGGGCGTGTTCTTAACCGACCAAACACCAGCACGGAAAATCCATGTGTCGTGTCTGAAACGCACAACACCAAAACTAATATAAGGTATCACATTAAACGCCATAGAACAAAATGTTATCAGAGTACTGTTCTAGATATCTTATAATAGCTAGACGCGGATCAGCGATGGGTGGAAGAGCACCAGCGACGACACCACCACCACCGCTGACACTTCAACAAGTGGCTGCAATGTTGGAGAGGGCGACAAGGGCAGTTCGGACGGCCGGACAACCGTGGACGTTGGAGGCGGTTCGAGCCATGTCCGACAGTGAGTTGCGGCAGGACCCGGTGTTGTCGGTGGTGTTCAATCGGGGATGGAACGCGTGCGCCGAGGCAGTCAGCCGCACCACCACACGGCGCCCCGACCACGACAACCAGCCGAAGAAGAGGAAGCCGAGCAACGCCTCAACTTCGGCAACCGCGCCTGCAGCAACTACCCGCCCGCAAGCCCAACAAAAGGAGAGGGTACCCCTGCCCCCACCTAGCTGCCCAGCAGCCAGTGGGCCGGGGGCAAAGGAGACGGCGAAGCAGCGGAACCTGAAAAGGTTCCAGGGCATGATTGAGCGACGGAAGGCCCGGAAGGCCAAGGCCAGTAGCCAGCAACACAAGCTGGCTAAACATCCGGGACCCAACGCCGCCTCGACGTCTCGCTGCCTAGCCCCTCCAGGACCAGAGTCGTCACCGGTACAGATGGAGGTCGACCAGCCGGAACAGGGAACTGCTGCCACATCACAATCCGCTGGCTCGACAACCCTGGTCTCGCCGAGAAGGGATGCCGACGACATCTACCTTGACGAACCAGTGCCAGCACTACCGGACGACGACGACCTGGAGGCACCGCCGTCTTTCAGGGACGACTAACCCCCTTAGGTGAAAGTAAGTGCGCTATGACACACCTCGTTGGGCGGCTTGGCGGGGGAGTATGACGCGGTCCGTGATATTCGTAGGTACAAAAGTACACCGATTATTGCGGAACGCGCCTATTTTCCATGCACGCCGCCAAAGCGGTGTGTAACAGCGCCGACAATCAACCTCCCACCTAGACGTTAGGTGGGGAGCTGGGATTGCCGGCGACACATAGCGCACCGAACCTGACCCCGACCTAGGTCACTTTTTTTCGTTCGACGTTCGAGTTCGCTCCGTCTTGTGACCACCGACCTCGTTCTCTTTCGTTCATTAGATGAATATAATTTGTTCTGTATTATATTTTAGAATATATATATATATATATATATATATATATATATATATTGAGATTATACAGCATTTGTTAAATTTTTATATTTATATTTGACTGTAAAAAGAAAATTGCATTAGAAAAAAATACGACGCGTGTGTGACCATTGCAAAGACTACCGACAACCAGTGGCTACGCGTCAGGTTATCTTTATCTGAAGTTGATAACTCGTCCCAATCTTCATATACAGCTTGTCCTACAATTACCCAACTTCGGGCTTTTATATTCCTGTCCATGTATTCTTTGGAGCTTGTTTCCCAAATTGCATTATTATTGTGAATGCATTCGATAAATTTATCAACATCAAACATTTTTAAAATGTATTTAAAACATAGACTACAGAAGTAATGACAGTAAATTAGAAAATAATAACAGGCATATAATGATGCGACCCGTCCGGTCGCGTACGTCAGTGTGGACGACTTGATTCAAACGCATATGTTTTGATAGATTTCCGGTTGTCCGGGCAATCCCTACAACCGCAACACGATGCGGTTTATTTTTGAACCGGACGGCCGCAGCGTTTATTTTAGGATAGTGTGGTCGGTCTAATTCAAAACAATGTATTTCGATCGAACCGGACAACCGGATGATTTCTACCGCTGCGGTTAAAACCGGACAGTGTGTTCGCGCACTAAAGGTACGCGTTCCTAGGCGCGTCTAGACGCCGCGTCCAGATGCTGCATCAGACGCCGCGTCTGAACGCGGCGTCCGGATTGCTTTCCTACACTGCGTCTAGACGTTGCGTCTAGCTTGTTACTGTGACTGATTTTTAATTTTTTTTTTTTTTTGAGGGGTCTCTTTAAAATTATTATGCATTTCAAACAATATGTGGTATTAGACGTTTGTTAATTATTATGCAACTCATTGGACCAGACATATTAGATTTATTTGCATCGGGCACTTTTGTTTAAAATCGAATAGTTCATTATACGCAGCATATTCAAACAAAATTATAAAAAATAAAATAGTTTTGTTTTTATTTTTAGTTTTGAATACTATAATAATGTATACCTAGTAAAATACTTACTATAATATTATTTCTATTTGGTTAAGTCATCTTGAATGGTTAGAATATAGGTATTGCCTGACTGAGTTGTGACTAACGGTCCTACAATATCCATAAATACTTTTTCGGAACTTGTGGATGTAATTATCATGGGTTGCTGAATTTTTCTATTAGTTATTTTATTTTTCTGACATGATTTACAATTTCTAACGTATTCTTTTACTTCCTTTTTCATTCCTTTCCACCTATATTGTGTTTTTAGTTTTTTCATTGTTTTATTAATTCCAAGATGTCCAGCAAATTTCGAATCGTGAAATTGTTTAAAAATAGCTAATTTTTCTTCGGATGTATATTCAAATTCTGAACATATTAATATTTCTATGTTGGTTCCTCGAAATATGTACCTAATCATTGCTCTAATTTGTTCCCAATCTAACTCATAATTTCGACCTAATTTATTCATAATTAATTTTTTAATGTCTTTTCCTCGCACTTTTTTTTTAAGTTTAGTAACGCTAAATATGCATTTTCATAACTAGGTAGCCATTTGTTTTTGTTTTGTTTTTTGTAGTTAAAATAATATATATCTCCCTTTTTTTATAAAATGTGTTATTTCGCCGATATTAGTACTAGGTTCAAGCAACTGGTTGTCACCGAATTTACGTTTTAACTCGCAATTTATTCCTGACATAAAATTATATCGCCTTGCTATCTCTGATACTATATGATATTCCGGTGGTGAATCTATTAAATTCCCTGTTACTTCTTTTACATTATTATTAGTAATTAGCTGTGTTTCGAATTTTCTAAAAAATGTTGGGTAACCTTCTTCTTTAATTTCGGTTATGGTATACATTCGTGTTAATGCATCGACATTACTGTTTTGTATACCAGGCTTATATTTAATTGTATACTCGTAACATTCTAATTGTATGCGCCATCGCGCTATTTTCGATAATGGATCCTTTAAATTAAAAAGCCAAGTCAAAGGTTTATAGTCACTTAAGATAACAAAGTTAGTACCGTATAAATATGGTTTAAATTGTTTAACTAACTCCAAATATTATGGCTAGGCATTCTAATTCAGTTGTACTATAATTCATTTCACTTTTACTCAATGTTCTAGACGTGTATGCGATTGGTAAATCATTTCCGTTATGTTCCTGTGATAGAATGGCGCCTTAAGCTTTTGTACTCGCATCGGTGGTTAAGTTAAATATTTTTGTGAAGTCTGGGTATACTCATACTGGATCTGTACATAATGCTAATTTTAAATTTTCAAACGCTTCTTGACATTTATTATCCCAATTAAAGGGTGTGTTTTTCTTTAGTAAATTAGTTAATGGGGAAGCTATTGAACAATAAGATCTAATGAATTTCCTATAATAACCCGATAAACCAAGAAATGATTTAATATGTTTCTGTGTCTTAGGTGTTGGGTAGTCAATTATTGATTTGATTTTATTCGGATCGGGTTTTAGTCCATGTTCAGTTATTACGTGACCAAGATACATGCATTCACGTTTTAAAAACTCGCATTTCGAAGGTTGTATTTTTAAATTATTTTGTTCTAATCGAGAAAATACGTCACATAGTTTGTTATTGTGGTCGTCTAGATTTTTACCGTATATTATTATGTCATCGAGATACACCAAACAATTTATACCAATAATTCCTGCTAATACTGTATTCATAAGTCGTTGGAAAGCCGCCGGAGAAGTTTTGAGTCCCATTACCATTCTTTTATATTGCCAGTGCCCTTGTAAGGTAGAAAAAGCTGTTTTTTCCCTTGAGGATTCGGCTAACGGAATCTGATGAAATCCTGATGCGAGGTCTAATACACTAAATAATTGACTTTTGCCAAGAGAATCTAGAATTTCGGTGATATTTATTTTGGTAGTGGATGGAATTCATTAATAGTAACCTCATTAAGAGCTCGAAAATCTACAACTAATCGAAATTTTTCTACTCCACTAGAATATTGTTTTTTTTTAACTAATAAAATCGGTGCATTCCAAGGTGATCTAAATGGTTCTATAATATCACCGATTTCCATTTGTTTTATTTGTTTTCTAATCTCTTCCTGTTGTGAATATGGTAACCTATATGGTCTACGACAAATAGGGGGTGTGTTTTCCTTAATTTTAATTTCGTGAGTTATAGCGTCTGTATAAGTTAATTTGTCGTCCTCTAAATGAAATATACTTGAATATTGTTCACATATTTTAAATATTGATTATTTTTCCTCTTCATTCATATGTTGGCTCCTGATCAATGTTTTTATTCGATTTATACGATCGTCACTATTAATTTCACTTTTAATTTTACGTACTTTATATTCAACTCCTTCCTCATACATAATCTTATTCATAACGCGCTCACTAATGGGTTTTGTGTCTTCTGATATATTAAGTATGCTTATTGCCGTTCTCCCATTCTTAACTATGTTTACTATACTTCCACAGTATACTTCTTTCGTCAATTCTTGTTTACCTACCATAATTGTTTTCCCTTCTACTTTTGTATCTGCTATCTTTATCTCTACAATAGTTTCTGATCTAGGTTGTAATGTACAACAAATTCTATCATCATTTTCCTTATTACTATTATTCTCCTCTTGTTTCTCATTATTTATTAACAAAACGTTATCAGCTATATTTATAATGGTCTTATTTTCAACAAGAAAACTATTTCCTAAAATACCGTTATGTGGAATCTGAAATTCCTTATTAACTAAATGAAATTTTGTATTAATGCTAGTGTCATCAATTATAATTGGAATTATTAAAGTACCTATTGTTTGAATTACCTCATTATTGATTCCTTTTAAATATATCTTTTCTAATTCATTAACTATTAACTCTCCCCTTAGACAATTTATTTTCATGATATTGACTTCACTTCCTGTATCTATAAGTAATTTTAATTGACTTATTAAGCTAGCGGGTGATTTACATATAATATGATTCCGATCTATTCTTGATATGAGGTGGTAGCAATGTTGGATGGTTCCACGGATATTATTTGATTGATCGCACGTGGTCCGGGAGCCACGGGCGAACCTGTTAAGTTTCCCGACTCTCGATTATTGTTATTGTTTTTTCGTTCGTCATTCTGTTTTTTATAACACATCGTTAAATCATGTCCTGACCTACTGCAATATTCACATACTATGTGACGAGAAAAATGATTGTTATTATTGCTACTATAATTTGTATCTACTATCCTGGTTTTTACTACTATTATTATTATTATTTCTGTTTAATTGTTCCCTTGTTTTATTACTTTCATTAGTACCTTTATTTAATGTTTCAATTCTCTCTTGCACCGCGTTATAAGTTTGCATATTTTTTTCACATATTATGGCAGCTTGCATAGCATCCTCTAATGTCACTGGGTTTTTTATTTTCACCTCCATACGTAATTCTTTTTCCAATCCGTCTAAATAATATTCTAAAGCTCTAATTTTCATGTTTTTTCTCACAGCAGATGCATCACTCTCACAAGTACTATCCCTATTATTTGCGGCGCCGCCGTGAATACAGGAAGTTCAACTAACACGCTCGCTACGTATTATACTTACTGTGCGTATTATACAATAAAAGAATATATCCATGTATAAATAGGATAATTAGATTATAAAAAACAACATTTGATAGGAAACATTTTTTTTGTATTCTTTATAAAGTACATTACTAAAGTTTAAAATTAATTAATATTATTAAATTTGTACAAAATTATAGAAAATAAAAAAATTTCGTATACAAATTTATACGTGAAATATAAACATCGCGTGTGTTCAATTTTATATAATACAAATACATATAATATACAATACAAAATTATAGAAAATATAAAATAATAAATATTACTCATCAAACGAATCTGAATCCGAAGACGTATCGCCAATTGTCATTGTGACAGGTTGTGTTTCTGCAGACAACATATCATCTATGATGAAGTCGATGTTATAGAATTTTTCTTCTTGTTCCGTAGTGTGTCTTATGCAATTTTTCCACATACTCTCGTCTACCTTCCTTATGCCTTCCAACATTAAATTTTTGACATCACATAATGTGTAGCTGGTATTGTTATTTTTAACGTGTTGTTTCACGGAAGCCCACGCCAGTTCAATTGGATTCAACTCACAATGGTACGGAGGGAGTCTTAAAATTTTCCGGTTGTGGGTTTCGGCCAGCTCGTAAATTACATACCCCTCGTATTGTGGTTTTATTCGTTTAACGATGTCGAGTAATTCAGCGATCACCATGGGTTGATCAATTACTTTTCCTCCAACCATTTTATAATGTCAGCTTTTCTGGTACTTGTATTCGAAATTTTTTCTTTCTTCACAGAGTGATATGGCGCGTTATCCATTATAATGACACTATTTGCTTTGAGTCGTGGAATTATGTTTGTCATCCAGTCGTAAAATGTGTTACCATTCATTACTTCATGGTAATCCGTGGTATTTTTCGACTCAAAACATAAAAGGCCACCTGGCACGAACCCGTCTTCTGACCCGATGTGGAGAACAATGAGCCTCTTACCTTTTCCAGATGGATTTTGAGACACCGTCGTGAGACCTTGTAGAAATGCATCACGGCCCGATTTAATGGTGTTGTCTATCCACGTTTTACTTGTACGAGCGTGAAGTTAGCTGGCCAAAGTTAGCTGGCCAAAATAAGTGATAAGGAAATGGGGGATTCGGGTTGCATTACGTTCGACTCAAGGGGCAAAACGATCAGCTGGCGTAAAAAACGTATGGAACTACATTCCGATACCAGATGGCGCTATAAATTGTAAGGTCCGTAGTCGATACGTCATAACGGTATAAAACACGGTGCACGATACGCGGTAAAATTGAGTTTTTGAAACCGATTTTGAGACATGATCCGGAGGGTGTCCACGCCCGGACTTGATACAATCTAATAGTAAACCACACAAGGAAGCTGTCCCTAAAGGATCTAAGATAACACGCGAACAGATTTCGAGTAATCACATTTTGAAATTGAGTAGTCGAAACGTTATAAATTATAACAGTATAAAACACGGTGCACGATATGCGGTAAAACTGAGTTTTTGAAACCGATTTTGAGACATGATCCGGAGGGTGTCCACGCCCGGACTTGATACAATCTAATAGTAAACCACACAAGGAAGCTGTCCCTAAAGGATCTAAGATAACACGCGAACAGATTTCGAGTAATCGCATTTTGAAATTGAGTAGTCGAAACGTTATAAATTATAACAGTATAAAACACGGTGCACGATATGCGGTAAAACTGAGTTTTTGAAACCGATTTTGAGACATGATCCGGAGGGTGTCCACGCCCGGACTTGATACAATCTAATAGTAAACCTCACAAGGAAAATGTCTCTAAAGGATCTAAGATAACACGCGAACAGATTTCGAGTAATCGCATTTTGAAATTGAGTAGTCGAAACGTTATAAATTATAACAGTATAAAACACGGTGCACGATATGCGGTAAAACTGAGTTTTTGAAACCGATTTTGAGACATGATCCGGAGGGTGTCCACGCCCGGACTTGATACAATCTAATAGTAAACCTCACAAGGAAAATGTCCCTAAAGGATCTTAGATAACACGCAAACAGATTTCGAGTAATCGCATTTTGAAATTGAGTAGTCGAAACGTTATAAATTATAACAGTATAAAACACGGTGCACGATATGCGGTAAAACTGAGTTTTTGAAACCGATTTTGAGACATGATCCGGAGGGTGTCCACGCCCGGACTTGATACAATCTAATAGTAAACCTCACAAGGAAGCTGTCCCTAAAGGATCTAAGATAACACGCGAACAGATTTCGAGTAATCGCATTTTGAAATTGAGTAGTCGAAACGTTATAACGGTATAAAACACGGTGCACGATACGCGGTAAAACTGAGTTTTTGAGACCGATTTTGAGACATGATCCGGAGGGTGTCCACGCCCGGACTTGATACAATCTAATAGTAAACCACACAAGGAAGCTGTCCCTAAAGGATCTAAGATAACACGCGAACAGATTTCGAGTAATCGCATTTTGAAATTGAGTAGTCGAAACGTCATAACGGTATAAAACACGGTGCACGATACGCGGTAAAACTGAGTTTTTGAGACCGATTTTGAGACATGATCCGGAGGGTGTCCACGC
Organism: Therioaphis trifolii; assembly: GCA_027580255.1. Classification (NCBI taxonomy): domain Eukaryota; kingdom Metazoa; phylum Arthropoda; class Insecta; order Hemiptera; family Aphididae; genus Therioaphis; species Therioaphis trifolii. The sequence continues at coordinate 106,794 of JALBXZ010000066.1, forward strand.
CCGGACTTGATACAATCTAATAGTAAACCACACAAGGAAGCTGTCCCTAAAGGATCTAAGATAACACGCGAACAGATTTCGAGTAATCGCATTTTGAAATTGAGTAGTCGAAACGTTATAAATTATAACAGTATAAAACACGGTGCACGATATGCGGTAAAACTGAGATTTTGAAACCGATTTTGAGACATGATCCGGAGGGTGTCCACGCCCGGACTTGATACAATCTAATAGTAAACCTCACAAGGAAGCTGTCCCTAAAGGATCTAAGATAACACGCGAACAGATTTCGAGTAATCGCATTTTGAAATTGAGTAGTCGAAACGATATAACGGTATAAAACACGGTGCACGATACGCGGTAAAACTGAGTTTTTGAGACCGATTTTGAGACATGATCCGGAGGGTGTCCACGCCCGGACTTGATACAATCTAATAGTAAACCACACAAGGAAGCTGTCCCTAAAGGATCTAAGATAACACGCGAACAGATTTCGAGTAATCGCATTTTGAAATTGAGTAGTCGAAACGTTATAAATTATAACAGTATAAAACACGGTGTACGATATGCGGTAAAACTGAGTTTTTGAAACCGATTTTGAGACATGATCCGGAGGGTGTATCAAGTCCGGGCGTGGACAGCCTCCGGATCATGTCTCAAAATCGGTTTCAAAAACTCAGTTTTACCGCATATCGTGCACCGTGTTTTATACTGTTATAATTTATAACGTTTCGACTACTCAATTTCAAAATGCGATTACTCGAAATCTGTTCGCGTGTTATCTTAGATCCTTTAGGGACAGCTTCCTTGTGTGGTTTACTATTAGATTGTATCAAGTCCGGGCGTGGACACCCTCCGGATCATGTTTCAAAATCGGTCTCAAAAACTCAGTTTTACCGCGTATCGTGCACCGTGTTTTATACCGTTATGACGTTTCGACTACTCAATTTCAAAATGCGATTACTCGAAATCTGTTCGCGTGTTATCTTAGATCCTTTAGGGACAGCTTCCTTGTGTGGTTTACTATTAGATTGTATCAAGTCCGGGCGTGGACACACTCCGGATCATGTCTCAAAATCGGTCTCAAAAACTCAGTTTTACCGCGTATCGTGCACCGTGTTTTATACCGTTATGACGTTTCGACTACTCAATTTCAAAATGCGATTACTCGAAATCTGTTGGCGTGTTATCTAAGATCCTTTAGGGACATTTTCCTTGTGAGGTTTACTATTAGATTGTATCAAGTCCGGGCGTGGACACCCTCCGGATCATGTCTCAAAATCGGTTTCAAAAACTCAGTTTTACCGCATATCGTGCACCGTGTTTTATAAGGTTATAATTTATAACGTTTCGACTACTCAATTTCAAAATGCGATTACTCGAAATCTGTTCGCGTGTTATCTTAGATCCTTTAGGGACATTTTCCTTGTGAGGTTTACTATTAGATTGTATCAAGTCCGGGCGTGGACACCCTCCGGATCATGTCTCAAAATCGGTTTCAAAAACTCAGTTTTACCGCATATCGTGCACCGTGTTTTATACTGTTATAATTTATAACGTTTCGACTACTCAATTTCAAAATGCGATTACTCGAAATCTGTTCGCGTGTTATCTTAGATCCTTTAGGGACATTTTCCTTGTGAGGTTTACTATTAGATTGTATCAAGTCCGGGCGTGGACACCCTCCGGATCATGTCTCAAAATCGGTTTCAAAAACTCAGTTTTACCGCATATCGTGCACCGTGTTTTATACTGTTATAATTTATAACGTTTCGACTACTCAATTTCAAAATGCGATTACTCGAAATCTGTTCGCGTGTTATCTTAGATCCTTTAGGGACAGCTTCCTTGTGTGGTTTACTATTAGATTGTATCAAGTCCGGGCGTGGACACCCTCCGGATCATGTCTCAAAATCGGTCTCAAAAACTCAGTTTTACCGCGTATCGTGCACCGTGTTTTATACCGTTATAACGTTTCGACTACTCAATTTCAAAATGCGATTACTCGAAATCTGTTCGCGTGTTATCTTAGATCCTTTAGGGACAGCTTCCTTGTGTGGTTTACTATTAGATTGTATCAAGTCCGGGCGTGGACACCCTCCGGATCATGTCTCAAAATCGGTTTCAAAAACTCAGTTTTACCGCATATCGTGCACCGTGTTTTATACTGTTATAATTTATAACGTTTCGACTACTCAATTTCAAAATGCGATTACTCGAAATCTGTTCGCGTGTTATCTTAGATCCTTTAGGGACAGCTTCCTTGTGTGGTTTACTATTAGATTGTATCAAGTCCGGGCGTGGACACCCTCCGGATCATGTCTCAAAATCGGTTTCAAAAACTCAGTTTTACCGCGTATCGTGCACCGTGTTTTATACCGTTATGACGTATCGACTACGGACCTTACAATTTATAGCGCCATCTGGTATCGGAATGTAGTTCCATACGTTTTGTACGCCAGCTGATCGTTTTGCCCCTTGAGTCGAACGTAATGCAACTCGAATCCCCCATTTCCTTATCACTTATTTTGGCCAGCTAACTTTGGCCAGCTAACTTCACGCTCGTTTACTTGTAGAGTCACCGGCGTTGACCCATGTTTCGTCAAGATAGTATATATGCCGCCCTTCTGCACGATATTTACGTATATCTTGTACGTACCTTCTACGCCACAAAACAATTTCGTCCTTCTCTATAAGTGCACTATTACGACTGCGTTTCGTGTAGACGAAGTCCATAAATTTCATCAGACGGTGTAAATTCATTCTTGACATATCTGGCAAACTATCATCATCCTTAATAACTTGCATTATTTTGTCCATTGTGGGTATTGTTTTATTTAACCAAAACGAATGAATGTGCCTACGTACTGTATTTAGTTGTATATCGTCTAACTTATCTTTAAATGATGGCTTATTGCGAGTTTTGGACGAAGAGGTCACAGTTTTGCTGGTATTATATTCACTAATGACATTTGAAACCAACATTTAATACCAAATTGTTTCGATATATGAATACGAGCTTCTCGAACAGTTAGTTTCGGATTTTTCGTTAATTCCATCTTGTATGAATTAACTATCATAATTCGTTGACCTGATGAAACAGGCTGAAATATACGAAAAAAAACTTTGTTAAATAATGTATAATATACAAATAAAACTATAATAGGCTGTGGCGTAATTGTTTTGATATAAATTGTTGTTAAAAGATAGATTTGTAAATTTTGAAAAATAAACATAATATTTTTTATATAATTTTAACTAAAATTAATTCAACATACGAATAATTAGATTTAGGATTTTTTTTATAAAACACATTTTAGTAAATAATAATTTTTTTTAGTATAAATGTTTTATTTGAAATATACAGATCTTGTTGATAATAATTTTCATTCTTGTAATTAAATATAAAAAGATAAATGATACGTGAGTGTATTTGAAAATTATTTAATTTAACTTATTGTTTTTTGAATATATACATATTTTTGCTTAAATGTAATGTAATTACGCCAATGATAATTAGGATTGTCAAATACAAATTATCACTATGAAAAAAACTATTGTATTTGTTTAATAAAAAAACGTTACAGTTACTTGATTAATTAAACTCTTCCTACGAATAATTTGATGAATTAAAAATATTAATAATAATAATAACTTATTAGTAGTAATATCATGTTTAGTAATATGTTTTAGTAAAAATATTTTATACGGAAAAATTAATTGAAATTATGCCAAGTCAATTCTGTAATAAATAATACATAATAGGTTCTTTTTTTACTAACCTTTCCCATAGGATTTTTCTTTGTAGGTGTAATATTTGCCATGGTACTTATGGTGTCACGTGAAAATCAAACAAAAAGTAAAATCGCAAAAAAAAAATTCAAACAAAATTGTAAAATACAGCAATGCGAACAAAACATAAAACGACGTCGTACCAGCATAAACAGCGGAATACGAATACTAATACTGTTCAAATGTTGTGATATTATACCACACTCTGTATAGCGGCAGCTGTTGACCCGGTTAGGTTAAATTGTTTTACAAATAAATACATTAATTATGTAATATTGTAGAATTTTCGCGTATATTTTAATTATTTTAGACATTTCCTTTTTTATTTTAGTATTTTACGATACGATATTCGATACGATTAGGTCTTTGTACTGTACACCTTTGACATCAAACGACAACGATTCGATATCTTAGAGTAAGTCATCTAAGTAGTAGGTAGTAATTTCAGTATACGACATACTATTAAATAAAACTCCAAAGAACAATTATTCAGGAATTATTGAATACACTCCAAAAGAAATAATGTGTATGAAATATGCACCTTTCACGTCCATTGATGTTGAGAGGTCATTCAGCCGTTACAAAGCAATGTTAAGACCAAACCACCGCCACTTTACATTTGAAAATTTCAAGTTATATGTTGCATCTAACTGTTTTCCACATGAAGATTATGATGATTCTGAATTGATTTTTAATTTTTTTATATTTTTTAATTAATTATGTAATAATTCTATCTTTTTTTCAATTTAAATATTTAAATATTATTCATTTATAAATAAATATTTATTAAGTAATAAACAAATATATATTTAAGTATTTTTGATTTTATACTAAATTAAAATCCGTTCCCTAATTATCACCTTTAATAAAACAGGCTTCAATTAAATTATTTCTTACACTTTTAATTAAATGAGGAACGTCAAATATAGAAAATATTTCATTATTATCAACATAAAAATACGGGCTATCTTCTAAAATATTTAATGATTTTAAAGTACTTTGATTGTTTGTGCCTTGATCACAATCAACAACTTTTGGACACTACTTCAAATAATTTTTTAAGAACGTCAATTATTAAATTTTTTAAATTGATTTTGTCAACACCGGAATGAGAAAGAAAATAGGCGACTGGAAATTTCCACGGTGAATAAATACCTCGAGCCATAAACACTAAAACACAGTTAGCACTTTTATTTGTCCTGCCATATTGACCTGTCTTCAAAACCTTCAATGAAATCAAATTCTTTGGAATATTCTATAAATTCTTTTATATACATCTCATCGAAACAAACAGTGCATACTTTTTCTTTATAATCAATTGATTCAAATTTTTTTTTAAGATGACTGAAAAATATTTGATTAAAACCTGCAGGTAAGAATTTCGATTGACCTATCCAATGACGAATTGTTGAAAGTCCTGGTAAATTTACTTTTTGGGAACGTAAAAATTTATATGCACTGGGTGATTTATAATATAAATTTAAAGCTAAATTTTTTTCATTTAATTTCCATGGACGTTATCTATCTTTTAATTGCATAGTCACAATTGCTTTGGAGTTAATTGATGAAAATTTATGTGAATTTATTGAATTTTTTAAATTATTATAGCAATTAAAACATCTACCTCTTTTTTTAAATTTTGAAATGTGTGTGATTTTATTATGAATAATTTAATTGTTTTGTTTTAATTTTTGTTTTAAAATTAATTTTCTAGGAATATCTTTTTCTATCAAATCACATTTCCTTTTTAAATTTGAGTCTGGCATTTGTCTGCAATTTTAGTTTTATTAGGAGTAGATAATAATGAAGAGGGGCTAGAAAAAACTAACTCTACCATGTCTGATTTTGTGTGTGTATAAGTATTTACTGGAGTTGAAATTGTAAGACATTCTTGTTCAGATGCATCATTTTGATTAAAACCTAATAATGTAGATGGTTGTTGTTTTTGTTCAGATTTATATTTATATGGAATAGCAGTGCTTATTAAACGGATTTTATTAAATATATTTGTAAAGCTCTCGGAGGGGGGGGATGCTCTTGACAAATGTACCTATTGTGAAGTTTTTCCTGTTCAATTGAGAACAAACTTGAGTTTCCTGTAGAGATAAACCAAATATAATTATTATTGTTTGTAAATAATCATACATAGGTATTATGGAAAGGGGGTAGCGGGTTAAGGGGGGTCTGGCGGCCCCCACCGAATCTGGTAAAATCGTTTAAAAAATCTTGAAGAGGGTCGAAAAACAAGCAGTATAAGCTTTTTATCGTTATTATAACCCCAAATGAAAACACAGTAATGGCGAAAAATATGATTTTTTGTGATTTTTATTTTTTTTTAATTTTTTTCAACCAGTTTAATTTATTTTTAAATGGTTTAAACGCAATTAAAAATTTGTTTTGGATGTGTGGAAGTCCCCTGAATTTTTTCAGATTTTTTGGTCAAGTAAAAACATGTGAATTTTAGGTTTAAATGCGAAAAAATCGTGAAAAACACGTCATTTTCAAGATTTAACCCTCTTGTTTTTAGGGTTGTTTTCATTTTTCCGAGGGGTGCTGTATAGTATAGATAGCGGCAATCGTCCTCTTTCGAATGCAGGCGATTGGACTCAATTTGGTCAATTCTGGTGAGCGGGGCGATTTTTTGAAAAAAACTCGAATTTTCAACTTTCGGTAAATTACGGCGCATACTTGGTATAATGCGTCTTTGCTATAAAAGTACATCTCTATAGGGGTTTTTGAGGTCACTGATCACGAATTTGATGTCAAAAAAATGGTTTGACAACAAATTCACCCATAAATATTTATTAACACAGGTTTGATAATGTAAAAAATATCATTGAATCACAGCATTTAAACAATTTTAATATCGTGTTCAACTAATATAATTAATGAAACTAAATTTTCTGGTATAAATCATATTTTATTCAAGCTTACGTAATAGTCACACAGTAATATAAAATAGCATAATACTTTTTTACAGAGCTAAGTTAACAAATTTACAGTTTTAATCCTCGTCACTATCTTCTTCAATAACAGGTTCAACGCTTTGAACAGAGAAAAGATTTGTGAGAATCTGTGCTGGACGAATAATTCGCGACAAATATCTCGCATGCCCTAAGAAGTAAATGATAGTGGCCACATGTGCACAACAACCGATAGTTCTGAGGCCATTCGCACAATCGCATACGTATTCTTCTATACCACTTCTTCCAATAGCGTTAGGAACGTATTTTACGTAACACCTGTACTTTTTCCGACTTATGTGCCTCGATTGAACTTCGCATTTCAAAATTGATTTATCTTCCAACAAGTAATGCATATTAAGAACTCCATCTTCAGTACATAATTCTGCTAAATAAGAAGCGGTCTGTGATAACGGGTAAGACCCTGTAAAAAGTATCTTCAGATCTCTTTCTGTCAACTCCGGAAAGTCTACAACATCATTTGACGTCAGAGGTCTGAAGATCCTTTTTTTTCTGTTCCAGTTTTTCTCTTCTACCACTTTCGCTAAATCATTATTCACGTTTTTTAACGTTTAATAATGCCGGCAAGCGATGTACCCGGTACGAATATCGACTGTGATATACCACGGCGTCGAGAATACAATTGCGTCGGATGACGCGACAGCGAAATAACACTATCGCGAAACAATATAATATAGTACGAACACGCGCGGACAAATCGCACGACATTTAAAATTGTTTAAATGCTGTGATTCAATGATACTTTTTACATTATCAAACCTGTGTTAATAAATATTTATGGGTGAATTTGTTGTCAAAACATTTTTTTGACATCAAATTCGTGATCAGTGATCTCAAAAACCCCTATAGAGATGTACTTTTATAGCAAAGACGCATTATACCAAGTATGCGCCGTAATTTACCGAAAGTTGAAAATTCGAGTTTTTTTCAAAAAATCGCCCCGCTCACCAGAATTGACCAAATTGAGTCCAATCGCCTGCATTCGAAAGAGGACGATTGCCGCTATCTATACTATACAGCACCCCTCGGAAAAATGAAAACAACCCTAAAAACAAGAGGGTTAAATCTTGAAAATGACGTGTTTTTCACGATTTTTTCGCATTTAAACCTAAAATTCACATGTTTTTACTTGACCAAAAAATCTGAAAAAATTCAGGGGACTTCCACACATCCAAAACAAATTTTTAATTGCGTTTTAACCATTTAAAAATAAATTAAACTGGTTGAAAAAAAATAAAAATCACAAAAAATCATATTTTTCGCCATTACTGTGTTTTCATTTGGGGTTATAACAACGGTAAAAAGCTTATACTGCTTGTTTTTCGACCCTCTTCAAGGTTTTTTAAACGATTTTACCAGATTCGATGGGGGCCGCCAGACCCCCCTTAACCCGCTACCCCCTTTATTGGTGTAATGACCATACTAATTATACAATGTTTTGATAATTAAGCAAGAAAAAAAAAGGATCTAACTATTATTACTCCAGTGTAATAAATAATACTTTTTTGGTTATGTATTAAAGCATTAAAAAAAAAAAAAAAAAAAAAAAAAATATTTAAAACAAATTTTAAATAGGTATTATTTGTTTTTTATAATTAAATAATTAGTACTTAATATGAACTTAGAGACATAGTTTTTGATATAGATTTACCTAAATTGTTCATTAAAGTTACCTACACCAAAACTCCAAAACAAAAAAGCAGTTTATATGTGTTTGATAAATAATATACAAATTACAAAATAAGTTGCTATCCGAAATATTTTACAAAATACGTATCACTTAATAAAAGGGATTTATAGCTAACTTGGTGACAAATCTAATAAACCGAAAAAATAACACCTGAGCTCTTTTTATAAATTTAAAACATTTATTTACCCGAATTAATTATCCAAATTTCTCTTCTTTCATCATTGGGAAAACGAAAAAACTCAAGGTTGGAAATGTTTTCTTCGACTTTCCACTATTTAAAAATTGGCACTTGTTACCAGACATTTTTAAAATTACTTACAAGACGTAAAAGTAATAAAAAATAAAGTAAGTAACAAATAACAATAAGGCAAAATACTTAGAATATAAAACAAGCAAGAACCTTTTTCATTGACAAGTGACAACTGCAGAGAAGAATACATAAGAGTTAAGACTAATCTAATCGTAATTCGTATGTTCACAGAGTAAATGGTAAAATATAGACGAAATAATGATAATAAAATGATAATCACTAATTTTATCGATTATAAAGGGAATAAATATAATGTTACTTTAATTTTTCATTTTACATGAAAAAGAATTGTATAAATTATTTTTCGCCGACCGCGTGATTGCCTTCCCGTACTTCATGACTATCTATGATAGAGGTAACACCACCTTGAATCCCAGCACCCACCGCGTACGTCATTCATCTACCTATGATAGAGGTACCACCACCTTGAATCCCAGCACCCACCGCGTACGTCGTTCATCTACCTATGAGAGAGGTACCACCTCCTTGCATCCCAGCGACGCCAGCGCTCCATAGCGGTTGCATCCTACGAGTAGTCGCCAAATATTAACATTGCGTTGACTATCTATCTATTCTATAATCAATGATAATACAAACGATTGCAGATTAAAACGTCGTACATTAGACACAGGCCAGAAAAGTTATACACGACAGACGTCATCAAATACGACTTCGTACCCAGTATCTTGCGTGTATTGCAAAAACAAAGGCCATACAGTCGAAGAATGTTATAAAAAAAAGAATGCAGACGCAAAGAAACAATCTGACACACAATATCAACCGTCCACGTCGGGAAACGGCAAAGGACCGGGCACTACGGCCATCCGTCCGATTCGGGAATTAAAGATAACGGCCCAAGAACAAGAATATTAGCTTTTAAAACAAAGCTCACGGATAATCATGTAATATACTATATACCTCAGTGTACAACAGAGTCCGCAAATCTGTTAATAGATACAGGAGCGGAACTCAATCTAATAAAACTGAACAATCTCATAGACGATGTACTAGTGTCCAATGAAAAAAATTACAATATGCAAGGCATTAATGACAAGTTAGTCAAAACACTAGGTAGCACAACTCTCACAATCGTAGGTAACGACGAAACCAACGAAACCGAGTTTCAAGTTGTAGACTCAACATTTCCAATAGTGGGTGATGGATATTGGGAAACCCATTCCTCAGGGCCAATAAGATAATCATTGATATAGGAAAGGAAGAGCTATCTACTAGTAAGGAAAACGTGAACGTCTTACCAGCACGAAGTGAAGTAATAATTCCAATACAAGTATCAGACGATCTGGAAAACGAGTCATGTAACATTTTAATACATGCTCAAAATATTAATGAACACATAATTTGTGGAAATGTATTAAACACAATAAACCAAGGACAATTACTAATAACAGTAATAAATCCAACAGAAACTACACAAATAATAAATGTTCCAAAATTACATGAATTATCGCACGAAATTTTTGAAACCGTACCAATTAGACATATACAGTCACGAGACTCCGAGTTATGAGAAAAATCGTATTCAATTATTAAAAGAAAACATTAGATGCGATCATATGAATCAAGAAGAACAAGAAGCTATCGTAGGACTATGTATTGAATTTTCTGTAATTTTTTTTCTTGAAGGTGATAAACTATCGTACACAGAAACAATACAACATGAAATCAAAACACCAAAAGCAAATCAACCAATTTTCCAGAGACCATACCGTCTCCCTTACTCACAAAAGAAAGAAATAGACAAACAGATTGAACAACTTGAGCAAGACGGAATTATCAGCCCAAGTGAGAGCCCTTGGAATGCTCCACTTTTAATAGTGCCTAAAAAGTCGGATGCATCAGGGATACAAAAATATAGAGTCGTGGTCGACTTCAGAAAACTCAATGAGATAACCATAGGGGACGCCTTCCCGATGCCAGATATATCAACAATATTGGACCAACTAGGAAAAGCCAAATATTTTTCGTGTCTAGACATGGCCAGTGGTTATCACCAAATTCCATGGAATTCAGAGGATAAACAGAAAACCGCTTTCAGCACGGAAAAGGGACACTTTGAATTCAATAGAATGTGTTTTGGCCTGAAAGGAGCACCGGCAACTTTGCAACGCCTTATGAACAGAGTATTAGTTGGCTTAAATAGTGTAAAATCGTTTGTTTACCTTGACGACATAATCGTAATAGGAACAACCTTAATGGACCACGAACAAAATCTTCGTCAAGTATTCGAAAGACTCAAGAAACATGGACTCCAGCTTCAACCAATAAAGTGTGAATTTCTTCGGCGGGAGGTAACCTATTTCACAGAAGATGGCGTGAAACCAGACCCGAAGAAAGTGCAATGTATAGTAAATTATCCGACCCCAAGTAACGCAAAAGAAGTTAAATCATTCCTAGGACTTGTAGGATACTATCGAAAATTTATTCAAGACTTTAGCAAAAAAGCAAAACCACTTACTGTTTTAGTAAAACAAAACCAACAATTCAAGTGGTCAGACATCTGTCAAGATTTATTCAACTATTTAAAAATATATTAACAAATGAACCATTGTTAAAGTATCCCGATTTTAACCAACCATTCAACATCACTACTGATGCAAGTAATATAGCAATAGGAGCCATATTATCACAAGGCAAAATCGGTATAGATCTACCAATTGCGTATGCGTCCCGCACACTTAATAAAGCGGAAACCAACTACAACACTACAGAAAAAGAATTACTAGCCATAATATGGGCAGTCAAACAGTTTAGACATTACATCTACGGCTCCAAATTCAACATCATAACAGATCATAAGCCACTGTCATGGTTGTTTGGAGTTGAAGATCCGGGAGCACGACTAACAAGATGGAGGTTGCAATTGGAGTAATATGAATACAATATTATTTACAAACCGGGAAATCAAAATACAAACTTGGATGCTCTTAGTAGGATAAATATCACTAAAATAACACCGGAAAATGAACTTCGTGACGAATACCAAATCTACACAGAAGAAAAATCTAAACTACTAATATTAAAGAAAGCTGTTAACGAAGTCACAGGAAACCTGCTTGAAGCACCTGCTGAATATGCTATAGGACACTGCGTGTCACAGGATTTTAAAATGAATAAAGGCATTGCCTTAGAATTCAAAAGAAAATTCGGCAAAATAGAACAGTTTAAGGATCAAAATAAACAATTAACAGAAATAGCAAGTGTTACATCAGAAGGAAAAACAGTAATTTGTTTAATAACTAAAAAATACTTTTGGCAAAAACCGTCCTATAAAATCAACACTAAAGAATCTTAGAGACGAAATAGAATTTTGCGAAACTCAAAACATTAAAAATTTAGCACTACTTCAAATTTCTTGTGGAATAGATGGGCTCGAATGGCAAGAAATTCGTACAATGATTAGGTATATTTTTAAGAAAGCGCAAATTAAGATTCTGTTTTTCACTAATAACGAATACTCTGAAGACAAAAAAAAAATAACCATCATAAAAGAATTCCATGAGACTCCATTAGGAGGCCATCAAGGAATTTTTCGTACAATAAAACGCATTAAACAACACCATACGTGGAAAAGACTAAAATCAGACGTGAAAGAATACATAAAATTATGCGCATCTTGTCAAAAGAACAAAAGTAGTAACCACAGTATCAAACAACCTATGGTAGTTACTACTACAGCTGAGAAAACATTTGAAAAGATCTTTTTAGATATAGTTGGACCGGTAGATCTTTCATGTTAAGGTAACTCATACATTCTAACTATACAAGACGACCTTTATAAACATTCGACAGCGATCCCTTTACCAAACCACACAGCTAACACAATTTCACAGGCATTTATAGAACACTTTGTCTACATGGAATCCCGAAATCAATCGTTACAGACCAAGGACGAGAATTCATGGGCAAAATATTCTCAGCATGTTGCAAACTACTCAAAATTCAAAAAATAAACATGACTGCGTATCATCCTCAATCCAACGGCGCGTTGGAAAGATCGCATAGGACCTTAATAGAGTACCTAAGACATTTTGTACAGGATAAAAAACAAGATTGTGACCAGTATGTTGCCTATGCAATGTTTGTTTATAACAGCACAGTCCATACGGCTACAGGCTTCCAACCACACGAACTCGTATATGGGTATCCTGTTGAGGTACCCCACACACTAGGTAGAACACCACAAGAATTCTACAATTACGAAGACTACACAAATAAACTACGTCAAAAGATGCAAGAATCGTTTGAATTAGCAAGAAACCGTCTTATAGATAAAAAACAGTAAACTAAAGAACAATATGACAAGAAAATACATGAAATTACAATAAAAATAGGAGATATGGTTCTATTAAAAGATCATACTCATAAAGGGAAACTCAACCCGAAATGGCTGGGTCCTTTCGCCGTAACGAACATACACGATAATGAAAATATTTCGATTAAAAAAAGACAGAAAGAAATAATAGTCAACAAAAACGAAGTAAAAATATAAAATTCTTAGCAAATATCAAAACAAATATTTTATATCCTTTATTAATTGTATCATTGTTAATTATTTAACCGACACAAACATAAATGTCTTACAAAGATAACATCACCATAACGTTTGTTTCAGACAATTCTTATCACTCGTAACAAAAGGGCATACACAATATGAAGTCGAGAAACCCCAACATCCAGTAGGAATTTATTATCAAGCAATAACAAATATAGGATTATCTAATACTCATTGGCATTTACTAACTTATTTAAATATAACAAACTATAATGAAAATTTCGAGGAAATAATAAATATCATAAATAAAGTTAAAATGGCATGCGAGTTAGGAGAGCAATTAGAAATTCAAGACTTGAAACAAATATGTAATCAGTACCAATATCAAGTTACACAATTTTTAAGAGAAATAAAATACAATAAGCAACACATAATTAAAATTAATAACCGTCCGACAATTGATAGGACCCGTTCAAAAAGGGGAGCAATTAATTTAATAGGAAGAATTGCAAATGTCTTATTTCGCATTTGTGATGATAGAGATGCAAATTATTTTTATGATAAAATTAGAGATTTCGAAGAATCTAAATCCAAAACAACTCAAACATTAGATTCACTAACACAAATATTAAAATCCATGTTATCTAATGTAAATTCTTCCCTCATAGAATTAGAAAAAAATCAAGAGACTTTAACCGAGAAATGTAACTACTTAATTCATGAAGTTACAGCAGAAAAACTAACAAAAGGAATTTTAAACTTCAAAGTTGCTTTAGAAGAACGAATTTCATTACTCAATCTTATCCTAATACAATATTCATTTGAAACAAAAAGCCTAGAAAATATTGTAAACTCTGCTATTCGTGGATCAATTCATACTAGCTTGTTAGATTCTCAAACTTTGAAGGAACAACTAAAAGAAATTGAATCGCAACTACCAGTAGGAGAAACGATCCCAATTGATTTAGATAAGTCAGGGTTATCAGAATTAATAAGACTAGCATCTGTAAGTTTAGTTTATTTAGACGAAATATTAATGTTTATTATGGAGATACCAATTATAGATAACTTTGAATTTATATTGTATAAAACTATACCATTACCCATAAAATTACAAAATAACACATATACTGTCATAGCACCAAATGCCGAATACATAGCGGTAGATAAATCTAGATTGTATTACGTAGAATTAAGTGCATTACAAATATCAAAATGTAAAAAAAAACAATAAATCTATTAATATGTGTACATGATCAGCAAATTTTCCACGAGGATGGATCTTGTGAAATATCGGTTTTCAGAAGACCAGATATTTTACCTGATACATGCGTTGTAAAATATGTATCATTTATTAATAACATTTGGCATAGATTAGAGGAAACTAATTCCTGGTTATTTGTAACTAGTGTAGAAAATATCATTATTAAATGTAAAAAAAGATCAGAATCATTAGAAGTACGAATAAATGGTAATGGAATACTTAAATTAGACATTGATTGTGAGGCTAATATTGATGACGGCACTATCTTAATTCCAAAACGAAAAATTATGTCAAAAATATATAAAGATTTCGTTCCTCAATTAAATGATTCAGTAATTTCAGAATTTAAATTAAAAATACCAAAAACCATTTCAAAAATCTTTTGTCAATGAAAAATACAAACAAAGTAAAAAATAACTTAATTCAGTTAGTTGAAAACTCTATCATTGAATGAACTGAGTGCGAAAATTAATGAGGAAATCCCAGACAATATAATACAAATGCCAATACATTACTTTTATATAATTATAGTCATAGCAGTTATCAGTATGTTGTCTGTTAGTATTAAAATTTGTTTTAGTAATTAAGAAAACTGTTAATAAGCCTGTAAAACAAATAGAAAACGTAGTAATCAAATCAACAACAATAGAAACCCAAAAAGAGTTAACTCATGAAAGTCCTTTGCCCAAGATTGTTTAAGGTTGGACAACGAACTTTCATTTAACCCTGAGGGTGTTATGAACCCCGATTATTATTATCATTGTAAACTAAGCATTAGTCTTTACTCTTTATATATGTATGTATTATATATGTGTGGGGACTATTGCTTAGTAATCATTCTTCACTTCGCCGGACGTCCAACTCGTCCGTCGGAATGGACAGTCGTAATATAACGGGCCATAGAACCAGTCAACCAGTGTAACATTAATAATTAACAAAACGACTCAATAAATAAATCACATCTTTATTATTAAACTTTTGCGTGTACATTCACTCTTTTCGAAAAAGCTAACAAAACCTTGGTGAAACCGAATAATTGCGAACTCATAAACGTTACGTGAAGCCAAAGGACCTAACCTCAACGGCAGCACACAACACTATGATAAAATATAACCCGTATTATATGTTTTTAAAAGAACTTTGTATTGATACCAGAGCTGTGTACAAGAATCATCTCATGAATTGCTGTTTTATTTGATTGAGGCACGAGGAAATGAATAATAATTTATTTATTTATTTATTATTTATTAGGACGGGCAAGATACCCATTAATGAGTATAAGATGGTCGGTAGTGTACAATTATCTAAATTAAATCTAGTTGTTACTACATACAATTTGAATAGGTGATATGTCATTTTAAATATACATGAATATCGAGCTAAGTAAATAAATTACAAATAAATATATACAGTACAACTCATTATACGTCATTTTAAATATAAATTAACATCAAGTTAAATAAAATTAATTACAATATAAATATTTACAATACGACCAATTATAGGTTCTTACGTACTATTTCAATAAATTATTGAAATATAAATTAAATGCAACTAAATTATTACATGCAAATAAGTCAATATGAAATATATTTACCAATTCCATGACTCTATTTAAAGGAGAATTTCGACCATAATTTGTAGACTGGAATGGTACATAAAAAGTATTTAGTTGTCTAGTATTACGATTAGGAACCAAAAAGCTTAAACTTGAAAGTAATTCTGGACAAATAACTTGTCCATTAAGGAGTTTAAAAATAAAACAAAGATCTAACCTTTTCCTTCGTGTCACTAATGATTTTATGTTTAAAAGAGATAATAATGGCTGGTAAGAGGAGTGAGGTTGACGTCGAATATTACAGTTAAAAGACAAAAATCTCAAAAAACGATTTTGTTTAGATTGTATTGTTTTTGTCGAACCTACACTACTGGGTGACCAAACCAAAAGAGTTTTAGTCCAAAATTAACCTGACATAAGAGCAATAAAGTGCTTTTAATGCGTACGGATTATTAACATTTTTACAGTTTCGGTTTATAAAACCTAGCATAGAAGAAGCTTTGTTTTGAATACTTAAATAGTGTTCATTAAATGATAGAGAAGCATCAAATATTATACCTATGTCATTATTTCTATAGACGCGAGTGAGTTCTGAAGCGCTTAAATAGTAGTTAGTAACATATGCTGACCGTTTCCTCGAAAAGGTTAATACTTTGCACTTAGAAATATTTAAAAATAAAGTGTTCTGGTTACACCAATCATAGAGGACTTTTATATCATTTTGAAGTAACACAGCATCATTTGGTGTTTTTATAATACGAAATAATTTTAGGTCGTCGGAAAGTAGTAGCATACGTGAATTGGCAAATTTAATATCATTGATGAATATGTTAAATAATAATGGTGCTATATGAGACCCTTGAGGGACACCAGAATTCACATTATACTGACTTGAGCTAAAAATTTTAATTTTAACATATTGTTTCCTATCAGTTAAAAATGATACTAACCAAGAATGGAAAGGATTGCGTAAACCTAAGTGGTGTAATTTTGTACTAAGCATATTGTGGTCAATTTTGTCGAAAGCTTTCGAAAATTCGGTATAAATGACATCCACTTGATGCCCTGCCTTAAATGCGTCTAATGCATATCGTTGGAATACTAAAAGATTTGTAGTAGTTGATCTTCCGGTCGTGAAACCATGTTACTCGTTAATAATTAAGCTTTTAAACATTGGATTAAGTTTTTTCGACACAATACTTTCGAAAAGTTTAGGAATTTTATTATCGAGATAATCGAAATAGGACGATAGTTCGTTACTTGAGTATTGTACGGGCCGGGTGCGTAAAATAATGCTACGCGCAACCCGGACACCAAATTATTCATGCGCACCACCAAGCACTACCTACAACCTAATTTGTCGGCTACACCGTGTGTATGTGTGTATACGTGTGTGTAGCTCAGTCAGAGTGGTTGGGTTCGCCGGCGTTCTGCGCCGTATCGCCGCCGTCTCGGTCACGCCCATTGTCTACGTTACTGGGTCCGCGAGTCGTAGTCGCGGGAGAGCAGTGTTGCCAGACGTACGGTTTGGACAGTACTATTACGGTAATTAGGAAGATCATACGGTGTACAGTAATGAAACAAGAACCGTACGTAAATATACGGTCTTTAACAAAAATTTGCAGGGGAAAATGAATGGGTAAACTATATACGTAGTGGTTGTTAATAAATTTTATTGAATTAAACTCCATATCAATTTTTTTTTTGTTATCAAAAAAATAAATAAAATTTTACTAATAACATAATTTAATATTTATAAATATTTATTTATAAACCGTGATTTTACCACATATATATAAAACAGTTTTATATATCATTGGATTTTACTATCTGAATTCTGAAATATATTACATTATCAGAGGGGCAAAATTGTTATGGTTCTATTTAAAGAGCTTATATATAACCTATGCTCTCTAGTTCTATGATTTATCGTGATAAAAAAGTTAGAACGTATGTTTGAAAATATCGTTTCCTTCGTTCATCCGCCATCGCCGTTGCCTCCATATTTAATACGAATCACGATACACTTCAAGATTGTTTTGATTTTATTTACCAGGTAAATATTTCTACTATATTTATTTCAACTTAGCTAATAGACACTAAGTATTTATTTTATAACTAAATTTTCTATAGTGTCGATATGGGAGATGAAGAACCGTCTACACCGAAAAAACAAAGACAGATCAGAAATGAATTGGCAAAAAATTAAAAACAGAAACATAAAAAACAACAGTATCGATCAGAGTGGGAACAAAATCCGCTTTGTAAGAACTGGCTTAAACCTGAGAAAGATAGATACAGAGCAAAATGCACGAAATGTCAAGTAAGTTTTCTTTCCGAACTTAGCAATATTAAAAAACATGCTGATACCATAAATCACAAAAAATCTGTTCAAATAACATCATCTGCCACACAAAATTTAATGATGAAATTCACTGCTATGGTAAAGCCCGATCCACTAAGCGATCAAGTAAAGTTAGCTGAAATTAAACTGTCTGCTATGTTAGCCGAACACAATGTGGCTTTTTTATTAGTCGATCACCTAGTTCCACTACTGAAAGAAATCTTTCCAGATTCTAAAATTTGCAAAAATATGAAAATAAAACGTACCAAAGCGACAAATATTATAACAAATGTGATAGCAACTAACGAAAAAGATGCATTGAGTCATAAATTAAATAACACAAAGTTTTCAATACTAATTGATGAATCAACTGATATAGCATGTAAATCCACAATGTGTGTTGTCGTTAGATTTTTTGACACTGAATCTAAGAAAATTATTACACGTTTTTGGGACTTAATTCAAATTTTGGACCCAAAGAATCCTGAAAAAGTGGAAAAGGCAGCTACTGCAGAAAATTTATTCAAAAGTTGTATTGAGTCTTTTGATAAATTTAAAGTCAATACTCAAAATATTATCGGATTTGGTTCTATTTTCTAGTGAAAAGGGAACTAAGTTGTTGATTATTGAAAATCACAAGCCTTCTTTTAAGTTGACAGTCCTAAGCATGTAAAATTGAGAAGGAATATGTGCGTAATTAAACGGGAACCAATTCGGCTCAACTTAATAAAATACCTTTTTTAAACGGGAACAAATTCAGCTTTTCTTAATAAAATACCTTTTTCAAACGGGAACCAATTCGGCATGTGGGGTTAGAGCTCGGGAACCAATTCGGTACCAGACCATATACCTATACACATACACATTATGAAATTCCGATAACCGCGCACTGAGTGTAAAATATAGCTCACTCACACTAATACAAACTTACACACTCACACACATGCACGGTCCAAGCGCCGCCGATACAACATGTGAATTGAATTGCCTAAATTATACTCCTAAATAAATGACCGGCACCGACCCCCTTAAGAGGCCGTCGTAGTAACATTTTTGACATTAAAAACACCTCTACGCACTTCCAATAGTATGGCTTTTATAAATATCGCATAAAAACACAAATGGTACCAAATTAATTAAGAAAATGTCTACTACGTTGACGCGGGCCGCGATAGTGCAGGTACCCTAGGTACACCGCTATCACGGACCGCGCCTGCTCTCTACCCAGCCACAACCTAGGCAACACCAACACCCGTACGGCTATTTCCATCCTACCTCAGTAAAACCGGGCAGAGGGGGGAAAGTTGCCGGAACCGGGTGACAGCGTACCGGCCGTCCCGCTCGCTGATCATCGTGCTTACGACCGTCACACGGTACACAACGGCTTCGTCCGCACACATATTTTAAGACCATTATTATTTTGTTCAAATACCCTCGTGCGACAGCAGCTTTTGTTCGTCAGCCGAGTGGTCCCTTTTTTTATATAAGTATATGTATATCAATATACGTGATATTCTCACTGTCGTGAACGTTCGTGTTCTCGACTGTCAACCTTTTTGTTTAAGTTTGAATAAACTTTATAACTCACGTTTAAATAACCGTGTTGTGCCTATCCGTTCCACGATCAACTATTTTGACCGGTCACCGTCACCGAGGCCAGTTGGTGCCGCGTCAACGTGTTACCAGAGTCATTTTTTTAGAAAAAACACTACACTTTTACTTTTATTTGTATTATAAATTTTTAATTTTTTAATTTTTCAAACGTGTATAATAGACAGTGAAATAATTTTTTTTTTATTATTTCTCTGGGCCGGATTTACCGACAAGCAAAATAAGCATTGCTTACGGCCCTCGAAAAAATTCGGCCAGTAAAATGTCCGGTATAAAAACAATATATAAATGCAGGGCTTGAAATCGAAATAAAATAATTCGATTTAAATTTAAATTTTGAATATCGATATTAGTTTTTTTCGATTTTAATTTTAATTTTAAATATTGATATTGGTTCTTTTCGATTTTAAATTTAATTTTAAGTATTGATATTGGTTTTTTTCGATTTTAATTTTAATTTTAAGTATTGATATTGGTTTTTTTCGATTTTAATTTTAATTTTTGTTATTGATATTAGTTTTTATCGATTTTTAGACACCCTTCGACCTTACAAGTCGACTCATTTTTATCAATATCATAAGAGAAAAATAATGATTTCACGGGGTTACTTTGGTGTCTACCCATTATGTAAAAACGCAAAACCGAGCGTAAAACGTAAACGTGGTAAAGAACAACAGACGATTGTAAAAACGAGTGTAAAACGTTAAACGAACGACAGTTGACAAAAATGATAATTTTAACAGTAAAAATACATGTTAATAAATGAGATGAGAGCTTCACGAGAGCTATTTAATATTAATAAACATTAAACTCAATGGAATACCAACAATATCGTTCACAGTCATGGAAAAATAGATTACATAATAATTCAACCATGTACCTATGTAAAAATACAAAAATAAAACTTTTCACAACAAAACAACGAATGCGCGGATTGTTTATCATACCGGTATAGCTATTTTAAGAAAACAAATTACGAAATATTAGTAAGTTAGAAGTAAAGTTTCCAATGAATAATATCTTTTTTAAATATACCTATATTTACATAATATTAATATACATTTATTTATAACATATCATAATACAATGTAATATTGGGCGTTGGCTATTGTTGAATAACAATTTTTATTTTAAATTCAAAATCGATTTGTAAATAAAACCGATTATAATTTTAATATAAATTATCGATATCATATTTTTCGATTTTATTTAAAATTTTGAATATCGGTTTTCGAAAATATCGATACTGATTTAAATTTTGATTTTTTACAAGAATTTTAACGATTTTTATCAATATTTGAAATCGATTTCAAGCCCTGTATAAATGACTAGCTGACCCGGCAAACGTTATTCAGCCATATTAATTTTTAAATAAATCGAACATAAGTATAAAACATTAACTTATATTATCTCACAAATATAGCATATACGAAAAAAATATGCATTAAAATCGGTCGAGCCTTTTCGGATAGGTACGTTATTTCATATTATATTTATTTGATAGATTAAAAGTTTTCAATTTAACATGGTTTCGTATTAAATCTTATTTATATTAATTTATAAAATAATGAATTATATTGCGTAATTTGTTGTATTCACTCCCCCTCCCCTAAATTTGGAGAAAAACTATATATATATAATAGAAAACAATAATCTTTTGTACATTTTATTGATGTTCCTTATATTTATTAATTAATTAATTAGGCCCATCTGAATCAGTTGCTTACGGCCTTCTAAGTACCTAATCCGGGGCTGGTTAATATTTTACGTTTCATTTCGTGATCGTCGTCAGCCTGCAGCATATATACTATATAGTATATTCTAATCTATGGCCTGCAGTAGACGTGCACGTTCCGTTCTTTGCATTGCTGCTCATAGCGTGTTGTCTATTTGTCTCATAGCTTTTAGTTATTGACGCTGGACTTACGCTGTACATGCTTTTTATGTTACGTGTCGTTATTGGTCATTATTTAATTACGCATTAAAGTAATTAGTGTTCGTATAAATACAAGCTCATTACTGTTTACTCTTTTAATTAAAGATAAAAATATAGATACATTATCATTATTATTATTTGCATTTGCAATGATGATAAAAATTAGTGATATCACAACAAAAACCCTTCGTAAACTTCGTGTAAAAATGGCTAAGTAAAAAAAAATATTAGATCTTTAAGCACTATAAAGATGTGGTATCATGAATTAATGCTAAGTATATTGAATTTAAGTAAACGAATTTTATTTCAATAATTTATTTACTTGGCGAGGAATTATTTCTTAAAAGAAACAAAGTGTGATGAATAATATAATAAAATGGCGAAGAACTATTACAATATAACTTATTATTATTTAAAACATATTATTATTAATATTTATATACTATTCTAAATAATTCCTCGCCAAGTAAATAAATTATTGAAACAAAATACGTTTACTTAAATTCAATATACTTAGCATTAATTCATGATATCACATATTTATAGTGCTTAAGAGGCCGTCGTAGTAACATTTTTGACATTAAAAACACCTCTACGCACTTCCAATAGTATGGCTTTTATAAACATCGCATAAAAACACAAATGGTACCAAATTAATTAAGAAAATGTCTACTACGTGTTACCAGAGTCATTTTTTTAGAAAAAACACTACACTTATACTTTTATTTGTATTATAAATTTTTAATTTTTAAATTTTTCAAACGTGTATAATAGACAGTGAAATAATTTTTTTTTTATTATTTCTCTGGTAACATGTAGTAAATAATATCAACTTTAATTTGATATCATTCGTTATATTCTGCGATTATTATGAAAGATATACTATTGGAAGTGCGAAGAGATGTTTCTCGGTGAAAAATGAACTTTTTTCACTTGTAATGTGCTGCTACCTACAGTGATCAAGGCGGCGCGGCAATCTTTCTCCCACTCTAGTAATCAACCAAATGCGCCGCGGCGCGTGGATATTTATACGAAATGTATAAATAAACAATACAATTAATACAAAAATTATGTTTCTGTATTGAAAGAATGAAATACGTATTATCATTTTATTACGCGGAAATGCGGAATATTACCACAGCTACCCATAATTGACAAAATGTATATTATTTCATAGTAATTTAAAGATTATTATATTTTAATATTATATCAGTAATAATTATTGAGACGTTTAAATATTTCTCTGTCTCTCTTACTATTTTTGTATATTTTACCGTGATTTTTCGTTGTACACAGGACCGGATTAACATAGGTGCAAAAGGAGCTTTTGCTCCAGGGCGGCAAATTTTTTGGGGCGGCATATAACTTTTGTAATACAGCTAATATTAAGTACTGTGCACTTTTTTTTTCAATGTTAAATCGAGTAACATTATATTTTAAAATACAAAATTATAATTTATGGCACTAAATAGTAAAATAATGTGTCAATAATATTATTATTAGGATGGACTAGCGCATAGTGTATAATATAATCATTATCACAGTGGTAATAAATAATAATCACAGTTTACATAGAATTTTGTAAAATTGTGTTATAAATAAACGACTTCTGCAGTTTTGTCTGATCGATTTCCTGTGTATAGTCGTTGACTACGCTTGTTATCGTCTTATCTTTGTTAAAATACGTGCATGCATGCCCGTAGCTGGTATATACAGGGCTGTGACACTGATAACAATTTACATGGGTAATATAGGAAGTACCAAAAAACGTGGCGGCCATGTTCTTATTTAGCAATCAAGTGTGACCACATTAGAAAAAAAAAAATCAAGTTCATAATGTGCCATAAAATTTAAAATAAATCCATTTATTCTTCAAATTTTAATTAAATTGTTTTATTTAATTCTTAATTTAGTTATTAAGAATTACTTAAACTAATGGGAAATTGGAGGAAAATAAAAATGTCCAAATGTTATTATTATATTTTTTATTTTCATTTTGAAAAACTGATAGGTACACCTAAAAGAAAACAAAAAAAAGTATAAATGCATAATAATAAGTCAATAATAATTAAATTGAATATTATTTAATAAATAATAGTGATTTTGTATCTTGAAAGGCACCAATTGTACAATTGTCACAAATGTCCAAATTCCTAAGAAAAAAAAAGATTAAAAGATAATTGTGATTAGTGACTATAGGATTATTATCTGAAATATTTATATGTAGGGTACAGGGGAATAATGGTAGTTGTTCACTTTTTTCAATATCAATTTTATAGTTTGATAGCACATTAGGTGTATAATTGAAAGTTGAAATCGATTCAGTGAAAAAAGATTTGAGTACGCTATTATTTATGAGAAAAAATTAGGTATACTGGTGAAGAAAGATTGTATTTGTAATTTTGTTCTTGCTCTTCTGAAAAATTTATAGAAATGGGCAACTACCGTTATTCCCCTGTACCCTTCATATATTATTTTTAATAAGTGTTTAAAACATTATATTTGTATGATATTTTTTACTAGTATCCAGTCATAGTGATAGTTATTAGTTATGGGTGTTACTTCAAATAAAGATATTTTTCTGAGAATTTCAATAAGAACACAAATTTCATAGAACCCTGAAATAAAAAAAAAAAAATGAATTGTTAAAAACATTCTTACTGTAAATTATAATAATACATAATTTACAAGATTCTTTTAGATGTGATAAAAAGGAAATAAATCGTGGTAATTAAAATTAAACCAATTTTAGCCTTCAATAATACACATTATATAAAAATGTATAATTGTAAGGGTTTAGTAAAAAGATACAAACATATTAAACAATCATTTTTAACTAAACAAATAATTAACGAATAATTCACAACATATATCAATTTTATTTAGATATATTGAACACATATACAAATATAAAACAATAAATCACATACAAAGCATTACACAAATACAAAACAATCAATCACTTACAAAGCATTACATAAATACAAAACAATAAATCACATATAAAGCATTACACAATTACATACAGTCAATTAATTGTAAAATTTTTTTTCATTCATCCACTTAAATAGTGTCAACAATTTTTTCAATAATAAACTTAAAAATTATACACAAGTTACATATATTTATTCATCAAAACTATAAATGTTTTAAAATGTTAAGCTTACTGTTTTTAGTTTGTCGTTTAGACACTAAATCTCTATTTAAAAATCTAAGTGATGAAAAAATTCTAAACCTAACAAATAACTTAATTAAATAAGAGGTATCAAAATTAGAACAAGGGTGAGTAAATGGAACATTAATCATAAAATTTCTTATATTAAATGCTACTCCTTTATTAATAGCCAATAAAGGAAATCGTTGTATGAAAATGTTTTCAAGTTCAAATACAAAATTATAAAAATCAGTATCAGGCATTTGAAGGTTTCCAAAAGTTGAATTGTCAGAATTTGTGTATGCCTTAAGGTAACATAACAAAAATGTTTTATCTAAACTTTTTTGGCTTCTTCCATACTCTACACACAAATCACAAGTATGTTGGTTTAAACATTTACTATACAAGTAACCACAAACATAATGTAGAGCATTTTTTTCTGGTAACTCTAAATCTCTATAATCCACAGTACCAATTTTGAAGTCAAAAGTTGTTTTTGGTTCAGTGTGTACAGGGAAAATAATATTGGGTGTTTTTGCTTCACCTCTATGTTCTTCAGTATTCTTGAATGGCCGTCTAAATCGTTTACAATCAGGTATTTTAGAAGAATTTAAAATGTCAAATAATTTGTCCATATAATGAATAAATTGAATAGTGCAATTTGATTCCAGAGGTAACTTTCCTAGTGCTAAATATGTTTCCATTGCAGCTGCTACTGATTGACTGAAAATTTGAGCTGCCAAGTATACTCTCATTTTTTCAAATGGTCCAGGGCTAATGTGAGCATGAGTGAGTTTCGGAGCCAATCTTAAAT
This sequence comes from Therioaphis trifolii, assembly GCA_027580255.1. Lineage (NCBI taxonomy): Eukaryota > Metazoa > Arthropoda > Insecta > Hemiptera > Aphididae > Therioaphis > Therioaphis trifolii. Next base: position 132,764 of record JALBXZ010000066.1, read on the forward strand.
TCAACTTACTATCTTCATTGTAAAATGTTTTAAGATACTTATTGTCAGTATAATTACTATCTATTAAAAATTGGTGCTTAAAAAACATGTTGCGTGTAGATTTCAGCAAATGAGGTGGGTCAAATAAATATACAATTTTTTTTCCATTTACAATAAAAAAAGGCCGCTGAGGGCTTACATATACATTATTACTAAAACTTATAAAGTTTGAACCTTGGTCAGAGATAAAAACTTTAACATTTAAAGAAATACAAAATAATTTTTCAATGGTGGACATTATAATATTACTAAGATCATAATTTGAACAACTGCCAGATACAAAAAAATAAGCTACAGGCTGTTTCCAAGAAACATTAATACCTCTAATCATTAATACCAAAACAAATTTAGCTGCATCATAAGTTTTATTCCTCATTGTTTGATTAAATCCAAATATTTCATCTCTAGGGAGAGAATAATATAAATGAGATTTCAAGGACATTTCATCAGCACATAGTGTACAGTCAAGAGCTTCTTGTTTAAAATTAGAAATTTTAAACTTTAAAAATTCAAATAAACAATCGTTTAAACCTGGCATTAATTCATAATTACTAGTTACACGTCTTAATGTTCTTATACTAGGAAGGCTAAAAGTAGTTTTTAAAAATCTATAAACTGATGGACCGAGAAAGTATATAGTCAGTGCTAATTGCTTTAGATCATTAGAGTACCTGTAACCATGAGGATTCCTTGTTTCACATAATATACAAGATTTAACGATTGCCAAAACACTTGGAGGAAGATGTTTTTCGCAAAGCTGAAGAAAATTTGTTGTAGACCCAAACTCAGCTATCTGATTGCTCAATGCAACAACTGTTTTCTCTGCTTGAAGTCGAGATTCCTTTTCTTTAGTCAGTTGCTGACGCAGTAAGAGCTTTCTAGGAGTCTTATTGGTCCAGGCTTTAAGTGTTTGCACACCTTTTGAAGAACCTAAAACCAAAAAATAAAATTAGAATAAATAAATTATTATTTTTTTTTTTATCATTATATATTAATCAATAATACATTCAAATACTTAATTATAAAAAATGATAAAACTTACTGGGACTAGAAAACCCTGAAGATGAATTTATTGAAAAGTCACTGGATGCAGATGAGCATTTAATGTCAGTATCAGGAAAATCTAAATAAAAATGGTGTTAAACATTCTAAAAGTAAAATAATTAATACTTTTTAATAGAGCTCGGATTTTGTAGAAAATGCTTCTTTTGATGGGAGTGCCATGGAAAGATAATTCTCATATAAATATGTTTTAAAAAACGATCTGATTTCAACTAAGTAGACATCATTTTGATTTTTTCCAAAAAAATGGGCTTTTTTTTTGCTTTTTCCTCATTTGATTCTTTTTTCTTAATTTTTACGTAATTTTCATGAAGATTTAACATATATCTTTGTAAACTATACTTAAAATATATTATTATTGCCAAATTATAAAATTATAAAACCAATAATAAATTGATGGCTGATAAAATAACAGTATGATTTAAATGATTTAGTTAAAATTAAATATTCACCAATTACTTCAGTTAATATGGAAAGGTCATTTTCTATGTATAAAACATATTAGCACCCAATAGGATGAGTTTAAACAAAACTAACCTGACCTAATATATGGTCTCAAGTTCTTTTTTAAATATTTAATTTAATGTGTTACTAAAATTTGATTCTAATAAAATGTAATAAATGCTTTTTATGGCCACTTGAAATGTTTTTTAAAGGATTTATTTTGCTACAAAATCCGAACCCTACTTATTGATAATTTATCAAAAAAATAAAATAAAAATATACTAACCAGGTATATTATCGTCAAGAGGATAAGCTAGTAATTCAGTAACTGAAGCACACGGTTTATCACTAGATACAGAAGTAGTCGATTCTGTCGATTCCTGACCTCTAGGCTCTTCATAAGAAATTAACTGTTCTGGCATAATAGCAGTCTTTGCTTTAGTTAGATCTATAAAAAATCAAATAAAATTATTGTTTATGTTTTAAAGGAATAAAGTAAAAACATAAGATCACTAATAATTTAATTTTGTTAAAAAAAATAAAATCTAATACATACCTGTAGCAAATAGAGAAGGTATAGCATGTGGTTGAAGTCTATTTTTCAAATCATTAAGAAACATTTTTTCCTCAAAATGTTCACCACATATTTTGTACTGTTTCTTATGAATTAGTTCAATGTCAATGCCAATCTTACTGTTTTCTATCCACTTTTTGCAACTATAATTGTATAAATGTATTTAATATAAGTACAACTGTAAGAACACGCTCTAACACATTCACCACGAGAACAAATGCTAGCAAATATTAGTGGAAATCCAATCCATGTGGTTTGCCACGATCGTCATGATTTGTGAATACAAAATGATTTGGTGGTAATCTATTGGGAGCATGTAATAAACAATCGTTTTCGTGGAGAATGTGATCGTGTATATGTGATATGTCTTATTAAATGTTGTCTTACCGAATTGTATCTTTGGGGAAAGAAAAGTAGCTGACACTACGATTTGTAGACATTTTATTGTCACACGATGGTACAATACATTTTATTCCATACCGTACACAGGCTGTGGCTGGTTTCATGGTAATAAAAAAACGAGTAAAGTAAAAAAATATGATGAACAAAACGTTAAAAATTCAAAAATGAAAATAATAACAACAGTGAACACCAACAAATAACTATGAACGAGTCATGCGAAAACCAAAACAAAAAACTAATGTGACATATGTGTTATCTGATAAGGAATGCTAAATGAGAAGATGGCCGCTGCGTTTTTGTTTACATTGGAAGTGTCACTTCTGATTTAATCTATTCTGTGGTATATATAAAGTAATATAATATATTATATAATGATTTATGACATCAATAATAATACCTAAATATCTGGATAAAATTACAAATAAGTCAGTACTCACTACATCAGTGTTAGTGTTGAAAGTTTGCAATTGACGATAATAGTTGTTTGTTTAAAGATGAGTGCTAAAAGAATTAAATTAAGTGGTAGTGAATATCGTAAAAAGGCAATCGAAAAAAATAAAAAAAATAAAGATGTTATTGAACAATGTCAAAAATTGGATGGTTTTTTTAAAAAGGTAAGCTATTAGACATCATCTTAATCAAATAAGGATATAATATATTCAATTTTTTTTTAAATTTAAGTTTCATAAAAATAAACTCAAAGAATTTAAATTATTTAAATTCAAAATTACAGCTCAGATTACGATTTTTCATCTAATTTTTTTTGTTTTGTTTTTGTAGACTTCTCCACTTAATGTTGAAATTGAAAATGTAAATATTCAACCAATAATAAATGTTGACGAATCGCTACATAATTGTATCGTACAAAGTTGTGATAAAACAGATTCTTTAATTGAAAACGTTGTCGAAAATAGTTTTTTAAAGGGCAATAGCAATAATTATGATAAATCATTATTAGAGAGTTCCGTCACTATACCAAGTTCAGATCCAGCTGAATGGAATCTTACTTCTCCTGAAATAATAAATTATTTGTTAAAAAACCCACCATTTGAAAATAAGGACCATATCGATTTTAAAAATACTAAACGATTGTATGGCAAACAATTAAGAAAACTTCCAAGTAATATATTTGAAAGACGTCTTCTTAATGGTGAATGTAAAAATAGATCTTGGCTTCTTTATTCGAAATCAAAAAATGCCTTGTTTTGTTTTCAATGTCTTATTTTTGCAACTAAAAAACAAGTATTTAGTGATCCATCTGTAGGATTTACAAATTGGCAAAAGTGTCACCATTTAGTTGCAGAACACGAAAAAAGTTTATCTCATAGTACATGTGTCCGTAAGTGGTTTTTAAGAACCACTAAAAATACTGAGGTTGTAGATAATGCTTTGCAAGAACAGGTTAATAACGAGATTAATTATTGGAAAAATGTATTACATCGCGTAGTTTCGACAATACAATTTTTATCAGAAAGAGGGCTTGCTTTTCGTGGAGAAAATGAAAATGTTGGTTCAAAACACAATGGAAATTATCTAGGATGCTTAGAGCTCATTTCTAAATTCGATCCATTCCTTGAAAATCATATATTGAACCACGGAAATAAAGGCCGTGGTAATGTGTCTTACTTGTCATCCACAATATGCGATGAATTTATATCATTAATGAGCAAAACAGTTATTGATAACATTGTAATTCAAATCAAAAAATCAAAATACTTTTCAATCATTGTTGATTCGACCCCTGATAATACCAAAGTAGACCAATTGACCATTATTATAAGATATATAACAGATAATAGTTCTATCATTGAAAGATTTGTGGGATTCCTTAAATCAGTCGGTCACAAAGGTGAGGATATGGAAACTGCTTTAATTCAACATTTTACAGATTTAGATATTAATTTTAAAAATTGTAGAGGGCAATCCTATGACAACGCGTCAAATATGTCAGGCATATACAATGGATTACAGGCTCGCATTAAACGAATATCTAAACAAGCGTTGTTTGTACCGTGTGCAGCGCATTCGTTGAATTTGGTAGGGTCAAACGCTGCTGAAGCTACCAGTGAAGGGACTCGGTTTTTTTTCAATACACAGATGGTTTTTAATTTTTTTTCTAGCTCAACAAGTCGTTGGGAACTTTTAGAAAAATATCTAAATAAAATTGAAGGTTCGTTACCTAAGTATCAAAAATTTATGTAAAACTAGGTGGTCATCGAGGTATGCAAATCCCTAAATATCGGATACAAAGAAATCTTAAATGTTCTAGAAATAATATACTCAGATAAAAATCAACGACCAGCAGTATGTCATGAGGCAAAATCTATTTATAAAAAAATGAGTACTTTGGAATTTTCATTTATGTTATGCATGTGGTATCCAATTTTAAAACGTTTTGAAGCTACTTCGAAAGCACTTCAGTTAGAAAATATTGATTTATCTAATGTAATTTCATTATATACTTCATTGAAGGATTATATTGAAGAAATTCGAAATTCTTTCTATACATTTTTAGAAGAAGCAAAATCTCTAAGTGGTTGTGAGACATTTGTTTGGGAATCTTCAAGAAAAAAAATTAAACCAGTATTATTAGATGATGAAAAAATGAAAAATGAAACATTTTTAGTAGGTAATTATTGACAGATTAATTTTTGAATTAAATAGGAGAATGGAAAGTTATACTGAATTAAATAATAAATTTGGATTTTTATTAAATATTGAAAATGAATCAATAGATGACATTAAAAAAAAAAGTAGCAACCTAGTTGAATTTTATAATATAGATTTAGAAAGTGACTTGGGAGAAGAATTAATACAATTTAAAAGTATAATGGCAAATATTTCAGCTGAAAATAAGAAATCATTTATTGCATTGCATAAAACTTTAATAACATCATCATTAGAAGCATAATTTCCTAACATAGAAATTATTTTAAGAATTATCTGTATTCTACCATCTTCAAATGCTAGCGGCGAACGTTCGTTTTCAGTTTTGAAAAGAATCAAAAATTATTTAAGATCATCTTTAGACCAAGAGAAAATGTCAGATTTGTCAATACTGTGTATCGAGTCTGAAATAGTTAGAGAAATTAAGTGGGAGGAACTTGTTAATAAATTTGCTACAGTCAAATTGAGGAAAAAACATATTTGTTAAACATAAGTATTTGATTTTTTTTTTTATTATTATATTATTATACAGTATTTTAAGTATTTACTTTAATCATTATAATGAGTGTGTATATTAAGTATGAATTAAAGATTTTAACAATTTGGCGTTTTAAGCTTGTAGTAGTTATTTACGTAATTATATAAGGTACTAGTTGTATTTTTAATAAATTTTTTAACAGATTCATATAAATATATATTGCTCCAGGGCGGCTCTGATCCTTAATCCGGCTCTGGTTGTACAATATCAATATTCTCAGTATTCTCGTAGATACGTAAATAATTTATATTGTACCTACTGTATTTATTTGTCTCTGACAGTAAGACATAGTCCTATCAACGTCAAGTGTATCGTTTTAATTTTGTCAAAATTTGAATTTCAAATACCTATAAAAAAAAATGTGTGCCTATGTATTTTTAATATTTTACGACTGCTATTATAACAATATATCAGGAGCCTCGTATTAAATTTTCAAGTATGAAGTACGTACTTACGTGGTTTAGGTTATAATGTAATAATTACAGTGCTATACTCGACTATAAAAAGTACCAACCTATGTAAAATTTGAAAAAAAATTGTTATTTTTATGGAGTCTCTTGGAATTTATGCATGTAGAAAAGTTTGTATAATATAGTGGCGTAATTTCAGTTTTTGAGAAGGGGAGAGGCGAATATTTTAGATCGGTCCATAATAGAACTGAGAAAAAAAATTCTTCGTAATAATTATATACCTATAATAACTCTACCTACCTACCTAAGCTATACTGTATATATGAGCCCTTAAAAGGTAAAGTGGTGTAAGTCAATTTTTTTGAATATTGAGATTAATAGTGTACGTGAATTTCCAAACAATTGTCTATTAAACGCTTTAGTGACGTAAGTCATAACTTTATTATTGATACGTGAGTACGAATTTGAAAATGAAGTATGTAGCGATTTTCGTTTTTGTTTACTGGAACAGTGGTGTATGTTTACATACATACACAATTTTGTCATTATGACTTATGAGTACAAATTAACCATTGATATAATGGTGTAAGTTATTATTACCTAGTAATATATAACACAAAGTTAGATTAAAAAGTGTATTAAAGAAATATATCATTGACATATGGATTGGACTTGTACAGATTTTTAAAAATTCATTCCAGCAAACACATCATTTCCCAAAAATTGATGATAATGACTTACACCACTTTACCTTTTAAAGGCTCATATGAAAGTATAAAACTAGCTAGCACATCCCTGGCCTGATAGCGGCCCGCTAAAGATAAAGGAGGAACAAATGCCCAACCTGCTTCCCAAATGACAACACAGTGTGATATCTACCTATATTTGTTTAATACGATTTGAATAAATTTATACAACAGTGCAATATAATCCATATAGCCTATATCGCTTTTGTGTCTGGGCTATTGGGTATATTCTTTGTTGCAAAATGAATATTAACACTTTACAAAATACGTTACACTTTTACTAAAAAATCTATTTAATTTGAATGAAATTATTATTTTACTTGTATTTTAAAAAGTAGATAATTGGGTTAGAAATATAAATCTAGTTATGGAATATAATAATTGTTATACTTAATTCATTGGTTAATATTTTTAAGCAAACAGGAGCTTTAAATAAAAAGTAGGTTTGCGACTTGTGAGCTAGGAGGCAGCGCACCATGTAGAATTCATAGGCGACAATTTACGCAACGGTCTGTAATGATGCGAAACGTTCTATACGACCGTCCGTGAAATAATAATGTACCTCTCCCGCGATTACAACAAGCGGGCCCCGTCACGTACACGATGGGCGTGGTTACGGCCTACCGCGACGGCGGCGATACGGCGCACAACGCCATCTCTTGAGCGTTGCATTCGTTTTACTTTTACTAGGAAGGCCTCTTAAGGCGATTGTTGTAGGAATTTTTCTGAGAAAAATTGATTCGCTTTCCAGCTAAATGTTTATTCATTACGCTGTTGAATTGCTCACAGATATTGTTATCAACGTCTAACAATAAACTTGGTGCATTATCAATGATTCTATCATATATTAGATTAATTTCGCGAAGCAACCCACACTTTTCAGCTTCTGGTACAAGGTTAATTTGTCCTATTTTTGAACCCTTGCAAAACTAACTAGCACATTTTGTATGTTGACCAAGTATGTGATAAGGCCCATTTGAACAATCTTCACGTAAGCCTAATTTAGATTAATTATAAGTATAACATCCGAAATAAGTACTAAATTAAAATATAATAATGAAATATTAATCAATTAACCTTTAACTTGTTCGCTATTGGAATCCCCTAAAGATTTTCTGGACAAACGTAAATTGCGCCCAATTTAGAGAAAAAATTGTAAATTGCGCCCGGTATTTTTCAGGTATACATTTCTATGTAGTAAATTGCGCCCAGTAATTTTCAGGTATAAATTTCTATGTAGTAAATTGCGCCCGGTATTTTAAAGTACCTATACATTTTTTTTGTAGTAAATTGCACCCAATAGAAATATTATCTTTATGATAGTCATTTAGCATTACCCAGAGGACACCACGAGGAGGTGACTATCACAGTCCTCTAAAAATTATTTTTTGGTTTGCTTCTAATAATTCATTAGGTAGTTAATAAAAGTAGAAAAACTATTTTTTTTATAAAAAGAGTATAATTTAGATATTATACATAATATTATAGTTATATATCAGCATAGGAATGAGACATCATTTTTACATATTCAGCCCTCGTCATAGTGTTTTCATTATACTGTTGAATAATTTTTTCCATTTTTTGAAATTTTTTTTTTGATTTGGTGTTTTGAAATTTATAAGGTTCATTTATACTATTAATTTTGATGTAAATTTCTGATTGTAATTCTAACATTTTATCCATAAAATTAAAAATATGAGGATGAGGAGTATAAAAGCTTTTATTAAAATGACCGTGGAAAGATTCACATGCATTAGTGGTCCGAGTTAATGCTGCGGAAGCCGATGCCCAAATATTCGGAGGAAAGTCAGCAAATAAAATATACGTGTTTAAAATATAACAAGAAAATTGTCTAAGTCGCTCATCTTCAGGCATCATAGGCAATAATTCATAATTAAAATAATCGCAAACATTTTCTGGCTCTAAAAATACCATTCCAAACACATGTAATAACTATTCTCTAATAACAGATCCTTTTGATTTATACTCTGAACTTAACCCAACTTTTTGAATTCGTCTCCACCAGGCCTGTGTTAAGTGAAATCGACATCCTACAATTATGACTTCAGGCCAAACGTTTAGGCAAGCAGAATGAATAGCTTTTTCGAAGTCAATAACCATAGATTTGGGTTTCAACATGTACCCGTTTTCTGTGCATTTTTCTTTCAAAGCTTGAAAAAAATTGACATATGTATTAGTAGATTTATTTTTTAATAAACCAAACACCAATGGTATACAGTGCCCGTTAAAATATCCATGTATACTAAATAATTGAAGGAAGTGCTTAGCACAATACTCGAATGTTCCATCTACATATAACATTTCTGCCTTACATAATACTTTTAAATTTGATCTACAACATATGATTACGAGTTCACTAATTAAATCATTATAGAGAAGCATATCCTCTCCTTTCGAGTTTTTATATTGCATTGAGTTTAAGGCTTCCTGAACAGACTGAGTTGTATTTGGTAATGGAGGTAGTAAATTTCTTCTAGCATTATACATATTTCTTTTTATATATTTAACATCACTAACCTTGATTAAATTTGTACCTTGAACAGTGGATATCGAATGGAGTATTTTTGCTGGTCTTTCACAGATATCTTCAGTTGCTTTCCGCTTTGCACTAGCAGACACAATTTGTCGTTGTCATTTTTGAAAATCAATTTGATGATTATGATTTACATTCTTTTCTGTAATATTTTTATTTTCTGTTATCGTTTTCAAAAATGCTTTGCATGTTTTCACCGTACATCGCCACTTTGTTTCACCCGAAGACAATTCACGTTTTAATTTTGAAAATTTATAATATTCGTAAATAATAATTTCGTTTTCTTTTTGACTAAATGCACTTCGTAAAGTCATGTTGTCGTGTGACGCGAAGAAAACGTACTATACGTAGTCATTGACATCGATAATATCATATTGAATAAAGTGATTCGGTTACGTTCGGTTTTTACACCAATAAATGTACAAAAGTGTTTAACTCTTTCCGGCACGGTGGGATACTATATGTCCCACCTATAAAATTACATTTCCGTCACGGTGGTACGAAAAATAACCCACCTTTTATAATGATTGTTCTCGATATTTCAAAATAATTTTTCACTAATACGTATTATAAATAGTTTTATTAGTGTATTTTTAGTGTTATTTTGTAAAAGTGAAACGGATTTTAATTAATTTCATGTTATTTATGACAATTTTCCCGATTTTTTTTTTTTCGACAACCAACCAATTATTTTTAATTGTTCCGACAATTTTCGTATTTGAGTAATTAATATAAATAATATTATTACATAATACGTTAGACACTATTGTATTCTCGCATTCAGTGCAGACAAAACCATTTTACTGACAGCGGTTAGTCTGGAATGACGTAAAACGTAAGAGTCCAAATTTGAACCCACCGTGCAGTAAGTGTGTAAATCTTCGTATTCATATATCACGTTATATATTTTATTACGTTTATTTTATTCATTCAACGTGTTCAATTATTTTAACTTTTTATTTTATTTTATCATTTGTATTAAAATACAAAACATATCTACCATATTTTTACAATAAATTTATTATTCAATATGAGTAAAAATTCAGATGAAAATAATATTTGTCAAATACTATACGAAGAAATTCCGTCTGATGACAATAGTGAAACTTCATGGGACAAATCTGATAATGACGAGGATTACTGTTTGCCTTCACGTGAAGTCGTAATATCCGAATCTTCTTCTGATACGGAATATGAAGACTCAGAAATTTTGAATTTAGATAATAATAATATTTATTTACTACCGTCACCATTAAAAAAACTTGATTATCAATAAAACGAAAAAATATTACCATAGATGTTGAAATTCCGAACAAAGTACCAGTTAGTCGTCGTCAACTATTTTCTAATTTTAATTGTGATGAAGGTGATATGTCAGGAATTCAGCCACTAGCTATCCCTTCTTCAAATCAATCAGATTGTGAAAGTTCTCAACCTCAAATAAATGTACTACAAAACCACAATGAAATCGATATTCCATTCATATCACCAATTTGGTCAAAAAATAATAACAAAATGTATTCAAGTCCTTTATTTACTAGTTTAGAAGGCATCCCATTTTGTACACCAATTAGTATTTTTAATATATTATTTAACAATGAGATTATATATACAATCTATAAAACATAATATACATGTAATCTGCGTATTATTATGCATCTAATCAATTAATAAAAGTTATTAATTTAAAATGTACTATTTTTTTTATTTTATTGATACCTAATAAAATCTACCACATGATGCATGGTGGGACATACGCCATCCCACCTATAATAACTTTTTTTTTTAAAACATTAAATTTTTTTTTACACCAAGATCGTATTATTTACCATAACAATATTTGACTTTGATACTCGAATTAATAAATTTCTAAAAAAAACGGTGTCCATGCAGCATATGTATAAAAAAAATTCAGACCCCTGTGCCGGAAAGAGTTAAAAAAAAGATATCGACGAATTCAATGTCACTTAGATTAGATACTACTATGATTTATTAGATAACTAATATGGGCGCAATTTACTGTAACCGTTTTAGATACCGAAAAACACCGGGCGCAATTTACTATACCCATTTTACAAATCAAAAAATGCCGGGCGCAATTTACTATACTATTTTTACTACCTCCTCACTGTGGGCGCAATTTACAATCGCCCGATTTTCTATATTGTACTGCCATAGGTATAGCTGATCTAAATTTGTTTAAAAAAAAATGTTCTAGATCAGATAATTTCTGTCCTAAATTTCTCAAAAGATGGTTTCTACATTCTATTTTTTCTACCAAAAATTGAGGACCGTAAGGCATTATTTGTTTCAAACGAGTAGACACTGAACAGTCACCATCACCTATAATATTATGTTTAAAAAACAAGATAGGTATCATATTGTATACGAAAAACGATTCAGAACGGAGATGATTTGTCAGTCTAGGATATATTATATTAAAATAGTGTCATATATTCTATTTTGAAATAAATAGTATAGTTACTATATGTTACTATAGTTACTTTATAGTATCTGTTTATATAATAAAAAAAGTATTTGGCCAACATACGCAATATGAGAGTATGAAATTTAATCATTTGAACTTTAAATGCTTAGAAATAAAAATTGTGACTAACGATTTTTTATTTTTTTTTTACATTTTTTTAAACTAAATATAAATAATATACAAATTAAATAATAAATACCAATAAGTTTGTTAAATTTAATCCCATGCAATTCAATACTTTTTGAAAAGCCATCAGCAATAGCATCTGCCTCCATTCCAGTTGCTGAACCTTTCCAGTTCAAAAAACATCTGTGTTAAGATGCTACATTGTTTTTATTTTTGGCACGCTCACACACGATACAGTATCTATTTCTGATTCCAATAAACAGAATTTTCTCGGTATTATAACTTATTATTGTTGCCTAGTTTGAAATTATAAGTAAAAATATTATTTAGTTAAATCTAATACCTAATCTTAAAATGTAAGATATATTATTAATTTCTTACAACACCAGAAAGAGTATCATATTTTGTTTTATAGCTTCTTTTACACCAAGCTCCATCAGCTACAACTGTTACCATTGGAATACCATCACTATCAATATTACCTTCTTTAATTGCTATTTTCTTTTCCTCCTCTCCTTAATTAATATATTGTGAAGTTTTATAAGACAATTTTGAATAATTAAAGTTAATTTTGCACTACAAACAAACCAGCTAAACGTATTTCATCCCATGATGTTTCTTGTATGTATTCAGCTAAATTAGCTTCAGCTTTTATAAATGTAGAATTGGTCATACAAGGGACGTCAATAGATGCCGCAAACTCTGCCAGTTGTGAATAACCAGTACCAACTGCAATAGATCCACTTACGGCTGCTTTATTAATGGCAATGTACTCTGACTGTGATTGAAGCTCAGAACATAAATTAAATTTTGTAGAACAAATTTTGCACTCAAAATTCCATTCAGAATAAAAGCCAAGATTTCGTTCAGAAATGCATTGCATATCCATAAACGTACAATCAAATCCACCTTTATGCCTACACTGAAAAATCTGACGAAATATAAAATTGATGTCAACAATTCTTCTACCAACGAATTTTGAAATACTGAAAAAATATTTTAACAACACTTGTTTTATATACAGCTTCGGAGAGTATTTGGAATCTTTGTTTTTTATTAATTAAATATTTTAATCGTACTATAAAACTTACTTATAACTAGTAGAAACAAAAGTATCAGATTCCTCATTTTGAACTGTAGTACTGCATGATACGTTCATTATTTCTTCATTAAAACTATTAAACAATATGATATTCAATTCCTATACTATATGTTTATGTGCGTTACAATAATTTTGATTATAATTCTGGTGCTCAGACGTATTGTGTTAATACATTAAACTCCTTACGACAATTTATTAAAATTTAAAGTAATTTGAATTATTTTAGGATTTTTTTACTTTTTAAAATGTTACTTTCAAATTCTGATTACACTAATTAGAATAAAATTGAATGCACTTACTCTAATTGAGACAATGATTGCTCCGTTGTCAATGATGTGTCAGCTAAATTTGCCATCGGCTCTTCGACATTACTATTGAGATATAAAATTAATAAAAATAGATGCATGTTCATATACAATATAGTACATACCAAATATATAAAATAGCTTTATGAGTTTATTTTAAAGTTAAAAAAAATGGTATTAACTTTTAACTTAACCAAGTTACTCTATAATTAAATTAACTTTTAACTTTTAACTTTTTGATATTGGTGCATATTAACTTAACTGAGTTAATAAAAATCATTAGCTTGCCCAACCTATTTTAAAATGTTTGATAAGTTTTTAACACGTTTGTAGAATAAGTAATATTCAATTATTGCGATTTTAAATATATAGGTGGTTTATGAAAAAATGAATTTAATAGCAATTTTTTCACGATTTTAACGAATTTTGCAAAATTATAATATTTAAACGTGTATAAAAAATCGAGAACTCGCTCTGCTGTACATTGGGGGAGGAGTAAACCTAGGTCATAGAGTAGGTCACTACAATGGATGTGTTAAATTTGAATGCAATGATAATTGATAGGTATTAGGTATCATTGTATATGAAAAACGATTCTGAACGGAGATGATTTGTCAGTCTAGGATATATTATTATATTACCAGTATAATGTGGAAGTCTCAAGTATCTACGACTAGTACTTTTTTAAAAATTTCAAAAATATAAAACCGATTAATAGTATGCTTGAATTTATAAACTTTTAAATTGTTTTTAACGTAAAAAAGTTTGAATTAATTTACGCTCGATTTTTTTAATAAGTATTGTAAGCAAAACTTATGTATTACCTTGTACTACATTTTCAATCCTTAGCTATGAATACAAAAAATTTATGCTTTTTGAACTACTAAATAATATGCAAATATTGGTGATTTTGAAGAATTTTATCAAGATTTGAACTTCAAACACTTATAAAAAAAAATGTGCTTATATACTTTGATTATTTTTAGATCACTCATAGAATAAACTGTGTAAAATCTTCTATAGAATTTTCTAGTATTTTGACTCGGCCAAAAATTTTAATCGACATTTATAAAAAAAAAATCGAAATATTTATACAGTATATGCGTCCATTTCAAACGCTTACAAATAGCTGAAAAATTAACGAAATATTTTGAAAAAAAATCATGTGAATAAAATGTTAAATGTGGTGAAAGTTTCAAATTTCTACGGCTTATACATTTTAAATAAAAATAAAAATCAAAAATCGTTTGATGCTAAATCGTTGTTTTACGTGATTTCGTAAAAGTTTAAACTTCAAACGCTTATAAAAATGTTTGGTTTTAGTCTGGTAGTTTTTTTTACAGATATTCAAAGAAAAACTTATAGATAATCTGGTACTAAATTTTCAAACTTTAAGTATATATAAATACTTAAAATGTTATGAATTTTCAACTACAAAATAACTTCAAATTTTTGTGATTTTAAAATATTTCGTAATAATTTGAACTTTCTACGCTTATAAACAAAAGTTGTGATATAATTTTTGATTTTTTTTAAGGCAATGAGTACCACTTATGATAAAATTTGTATTTAATTATCAAGAATATTTGATCAGCCAGATATTTTTAGCAACATTTCAAAAAAAAAAAAAAAAAAAAAATGTTCCCCATGTATAGATGGTGTCAATATAAACATTTTGTGAAAATGTCAATTATCTGGTTTTTAGTCTTTGAGTAACAGACATATTAAAAATTCAATTTTGTCGAAGACTGGTTTTGCGTAAAAATTACCGTTATTTTCATTTTTTTCTCTGGTTTATCACCAAGCGTTTGAAAATGAATGAAACTTTTTCAGTTTTGACCCCCCGAACTTCGGGTTAGGTTAGGGGCCCGAAGTACAATACACATTCACTTAGTAATCCGAAACCACCACTGATTTTTAAGATTAAAGAACTTTTACTGCTCCAAAACGTTATAACAGATACAAAAAAAAACACATCATTCTAAAATAAACACATAAATCACTCCGTTCAGAATCTAAAATACAAAGAAAAATTCTAACATAACACTAAAATAATCAACACACTTTTTTATGTACTGCACTATTCTGATTTCGTGCTGCACTAACAGTGTTGTATTGCACACTATTTTAGACCGTGCTAATAACTTACCCCGAGAAAGAATCCACTAGTTTACCATTTGAGTCATCTGTCACAGTAATACTAACTCTATTAGATTGAGACTCAACAGTTTCTTCTGTTTGTTGAATGTCTATTCTAGTCAATATAGATTTTCTATAAATTAATTTAAAAAAAATAATTGTATAAATTACATATTTTGTAAAATGTTTTCATTTTAGATTGTAATAAAGCTCAATTAGAAAATTACTTACAACCCTTGTTTCTTTTTTAGATCTTTCTTACGTTGACGTATAGCTTTATTTCCGACTGTCCTTTTTTTTAGTACGGAATTTTTTGGGTGACATTTTAATATTTATCACAGAATAAAAAAAAAGGAAACAAATTTCAACAAACAATAACAATTAAACAATGTTGAATGTTGGCTGTTTAAGCACTACTGTCGATTTCACGAAAAGTGGCACTCGACGGTAACGCGCCTGGTGGACGTTTTGACGTAGGGCCTCGCAAACATGTGTCAATCAAAGCGCGGCAAATTTAAATTAATTCCTTATTATTTGTATATAATTCATTTTATACCGTAATTTGAATGTAAAATGTCTTAATACAAATTATGCTTATTTAATATTTAGTATCACAATTGTATTTATATAACCTACAAATACGAATACTTACAATAATACATTAAAAAAATATATAAATAATCAGCCTGTGGAGCAGAAGACGATTTATTTCCTTCCGCGGTGATACGTTTCACGGGTTTTTCTCTTATACCACACGCTTCGGCAGTTTTTGCCTGTGTCTGTTTAAAAAAAGTGGCTATCTCCGGATTAGACGTATCAATTGATAACTTTTTAAAATATTGATACACATTGTTTTGCGACAATTCGGAGATAAATAAGTTTCAGTAGCCGAAGATAGTATTAATGGACTCACAGAAGGCCAACGAGAAGAATCTTTTCGACAAAAAAAAATTCGACTTAAAAAAATCTGTGATCGATACTGGAGGGCTGCCGTATGAGTTGACTCTTGTAATAGGTAAATTTTACATAATTACTACGAATATTGATGTTGCTGATAGCTTAGCTAATAGAGAATTTGGACGATTGGTGCATATCGAGTTCAATGAAGACCATGACAAAATTATCAGAGTATGGATGGAATTTCCAGGTGTAGAAAGAACAGGTAGAAAGATGAGAAATAAAAGAAAATATGCCAATCTACGCCACAAATTTAAGTTGGGTCCAAATGCTGTACCAATCGAACTGCGTTCATCACATATTCCTTTAACTACTGATAAAAAAGTAACTGCTACCCGGAAACATTTTCCTCTCATCTCAGCATATGGTATGACGATACATAAATCGCAAGGGGGAACTTTTACACACGTCGTTTATGAATATGATAAATCTCATCCTCAGCAATTGGTGTACGTGGCCCTTTCTCGGGTTACTAACGTAGGAAATTTATATATTGTCACTAAGCACAGCGATCCAACGAAATTTAGATTTCATCATGGACGACGCCCGTCAACATCAAACATGTCGTTATTACAAGAATTCCAGCGACTTTCTCATAATCCTTTACAAACAAAAGCTCAAACTATATTAAATTTCATTTCAAATAGAAAAGGTGTTTCGATTATGACACTAAATTGCCAAAGTTTAAATAGTCACCAATTAGATTTAACGGACTCAGTCACTCAAGCTACCAATGTCTTGTTACTTTCAGAGACTTGGGTGGATAATGATACAGTAATTCACATTCCAAATTTCAACTGTATTTCTCAATTTAAAAGAAATGAAAATCGAGCTGCAGGAGTAGCAATATACCAGAATAAGAATGATTCATCGAATGTTTTAACACCATATTTGAATATGCAACTTAATGGTGATTTGACTTCAGTAGTCGCTAGAGTTGAACATGTAGGAGATATATGCTCAGCTATTTGTAGGTTGGAAAACGGTATTAAAGTGGTGATGGCGGTCGTTTATATTTCTCCGCAAAAGACGATAGATGATATCATTCTATTTCTTAAAACTTCTCTTGCTGAATACAATAAAGATATTGCTACTTGGATGGGCCATAAACGTCATGAACTTCCGCTTATTTTGGCTGGCGATTTCAATGTCAATTTTGCGAGTGAAACGCACAACCTTTGATACAGGAACTAGAAGAAAAATTTGACCTACGATTAAACAGTAAACCAAATGAGCCTACAACAAAGTATGGTACAATCATTGACGCTGTCTTTTCAAGATATTTAGAAAAATTGGCATCGCAAACATTCGTTTCATATTTTAGTTACCACAAACCCATTATATCTTTTCTTGAATGTAATTCTGCTGAAAATGTAGAGAATTCCGCAGAAAATAGAATAGAAGAACTGTAAAGATTTTTTTTTTACTTATTATTACATTTTTTGGATTGCCTTGTGTGAATAAAAGTAATAAAATGAATTTCATATTTTGTTATATTATAAGCGTCGTTATTTTCACATTAATTCCTGCATTTATTTATAAAAAATCTTTGATTAACCTATACATAACCACACAATGAGCGTATCCGAAAGGAAGCTAAACTTCCCACACCGGTCACTCCCGGAGGAGTGACAATATTTCCGAACTATAATTATATAATATATTTTTATTTTCTACTAGAATGATTATAATTATCAAGAAACATTTAACTTTGTTTTATATTTTTACACATAGGACAAATTATATTTCTGCTTCTCCTATGAATAGGATAATGTCAATAGCAAATGATTTAAAAATTGATTTATTTAATTTTAATTCCATTGAATTATTTAATAATTATGTAAACAACATTTTTAGTATTTAAACATTTAGTACTGTTTTACCTATTATTTTATTATTATTGTATTATTATTCTGTGTTATTATTGTATTCATTGTTCAATTATGAACTTTATAATTAAAAAATTATTGTAATTGGATCATCTGATCCGTTGAAATGAAATAAATAAATAAATAAACTTGTTACTTGAGTAAACATAAAAAAACCGGTACTTCCGTGTTATCTCGACTACCCAAATATTCCCGAGACTACATGTTGGAATCATTCGGGTTATCTCGACTACCTCCGTAGACCGTAATTTATTAATAAATATATATTCCCGCGTTGTAATCTATATCATTGTAATGTACAATATTTAATTTTGTCTTCGATGTACAATTGTGCCTACCTACTATAAACAGATTAGTTGACATTAACCACTTTCTGTTTGGTTATTCCCGAACTGTAATCTGTATCATTGTTATGTAAAATTTAATTTTGTCTTCGATGTACAATGTAGGTAAATACTATAAGCTAATTAGTTGACTTTAACCATTTTATGTTGGTTTTTATTTCGTCAGTCATTCGACAATCGTCCTATTTTCCGTATTAGCGCTACGTCTAGTTAAATATATCGTTTAGTCAATACGAATTTTTTTAATTTGCCATCGTCCGAGGAGGCTGTTAATTTTCTCCAAGAACACGGAGTGTTGCCAAGTGCATGGATTTGTCTGAACAATCACTTGGCAAAATTGTATTTTGGAAAAGAAATCTTTTGGAAATGTAAAATTAAAAAATGCCAAAAAAAGGTAAATATACGTAATGGAAATTGGTTTGCGAAATCACGAATATCGTTTACGACTGCTGTGCGATTTATATATGGGTGGACAAATGAAATGACTAGTACTAAGTGGTGTGAACAAGAACTTAATATAAGTGAAAATACAGCTATTGACTGGAATAATTACTTACGTGAAGTATGTGCAATGGTGATTGAAAATAAACCACAGGGGAAAATAGGTGGACCGTGGAAAATTGTCGAAATTGATGAAAGTTTGTTTTCGAAAAGAAAAAATCATGTTGGGAGGGTACTTCCCGAACAGTGGATATTCGGAGGAATTTGTCGCGAGACACAAGAGTCATTTTTATTAAAAGTACCTGACAGAAAAACAGCAACTTTACTTACGGCGATCAAAAACAACATTCAGGAAGGTACCACGATCTATTCAGATTGTTGGCGTGCATATAACACCGAATTATTAAAATCATCCGGCTTCCATCACTATACTGTTAATCATACATACAATTTTGTTGACCCAACCACAGGAGCATACACCCAAACAATTAAACGCCTTTGGGGATCGGCAAAGTGGCGAAACAAAAAACATAGGGGAACAGCTCACCTAAATTTGTTTGGCGACAAAACCTTGGTAACGATCCACCGTTTAATAAGATTTTAACGGATATTAAAACCTGCTTTCCTCCTCAAAAAAATTATTAACTACATTTTTTATTTATTTTTTATATTATGTTATATTATTACATTTTTATACCATTTTATCGTGTTTCAAAACATATTTAACCTATATATTTTATATATTTTTATTATTTAAAAAATTGCGGTAGGTAGTCGAAATAACACGGTTGATCATATAATAAGTAGTCTTGGAAATACTTTGGTAGTCGAGATAACACGGTTGTGAACCTAAAGTAGTCGAGATAACACGGAAGTACCGTATTTTAATGAAACGATAAATCATTTATTCAATAAAAAGATTCTAAGCAAAGTACCAGTTTCATAGTAAAAACAATTTAAAAAATTATTTCGTAAATTCGTAAATTTTATATTTTTCATTTGCTAAAAAAAAAAAAAAAAAAACAAGGAGCGCACTACACAAAAAAAAAACAATTTTCTTCAAATTACTACGCTATTAGATCCCGGAAGTACATGCATTTGTATGTTTTTAACAAGTACACGAAAAGGTTGCTAGACAAATATGAGTCACAACCACGGTTATCTACTCAGGTTGTGAAACGGTCTATCTAACTCCACTGTAATATCCGGCCATGCGGCGTGATTGTGAACTACCAGCGCTAGTAGCTCTTGGCCCTCTAGTATCATAGTTTTCTAATAACACCACGGTTATCGGTAGATAACTGCGAATAAAACATACATAAGACGACTAAATATAAGACTAGTGATTATTAATTAATTAAAGTTTTAAATTGTGCTTATTTTATATACAAGTCAAGTCAACACATATAATTATTTTAGAACTTTTGATATTAATATGGTGAAGTGTTGTGTTGTCTTTTGTACATCGGGGTACAAAAACAACCAAGAAAAAGTGTCGAAATTTGCTGCTCCTCGTGACCCGGAATTACGGGAAAAATGGGCCAAAGGAATTCCCAGAAAAAATTTTGTTTTAACTGATTCCACATATGTATGTGAAAAACATTTTAACGAATCAGATATAACACGATATTGGCAGTCTGGTAGTGATCCTACAACAATTGTGAAGGTAAACTCAGAATCTAAAAATTACATAGTATATTATATTATACCTATTATGTATTGTTTAGTTGAGTATATTATTTTCTTGAAGAAGTAAATAAATATCTATAGATACCTATATAAATAAATGTAATATTCATTTTAATTTTAGATTCCGTATAAAATACCTAAGTTGGTAAAAAATGCAGTTTCTTCAATTTTCCCTGGTCCAAAATATCTATCAAAAGAAATAAAAAAGAAAACCTCCTACTTTACGGCAGAATGCTACTAATAGTGAGAAAAAACTAAAAATTCAAAATAATACTGAAGATTGTCAACAGCTGAATTGTGATTTGAATGAAAGTACATCACATATTACAACTAATAATTTATATAATCAAATCCATTCTTTAGCAAAAAGTGGTACTCTAACATCTTATATTCCTTGGCCTGAGACTTCAGGAATTTGCAAATTTAATGCTGAAACAAGTCATAATTTTTCTTCATTTTGTTCAGGAGTTTCCTTTTCAATTATTGAAAAATGTGTAAGTGTGAAAAATGACTGTACAATAACATTTGGTGTATTTGGGAAAAAAATTGAAGAACAAAAACTTAACATCATTCCAGCAAAAAATGTTGGTGAATTTGTAAAAAATCTACAAGATTTTGAAAAGATCAATGTATGTCACGGTGGGCCACTTATAGAAAATTTTCAAAAAAATTCCACAGCATTATGTGTTGCTGATTGTACTGGAAGGCTAAGACACATTGATTGCTGCCTCATAATTGAAAAAAAATTAAAATATTGTATTAAATGTCAAAAACTATGTAATTCATTAGCGATGTGGAAAAAAAGAAAAGAAAATGGTGCACAAGAACGCATATATTTATGTCCTACCAAAAGGCAACGTTTAAATAAATTGCAAAGGGACAAAGTATGCTTAAAAAAAAGTTTTAAGGGCTAATAAAAAACTTGAAATTTTAAGATTAGAATTACATGAAGTTAAAAATGGTATGGCAAATTATTCTGAAAAATTGATTGAAGAAGAACTAACAAAAATAGAAGGGATGAATGAATCTCAAAAAACTCTTATCAGAGAGTGTTTTGCAGCCAGTAAAATAAAAAATAGCAGAAATCGAAGATACAGCGAAAACTGGTTATTGTTATGCCTTCTATTTAGTATTCGTTCTCCTGGTGCTTATAATATATAGTCAATTGTTGCCTTTACCCCATATGAAAACAGTACGTCAATTACTTTCATCTTTAAAAACCACATGTGGTTTTGATAGTGAATTTTTAACTCTTTTGGGGAAGAAAGTACAGCATATGTCTTCTGTAGAAAAACACGGCGTTCTTATATTTGATGAAGTTAATTTACGCCAATCTTTACAAGTAAATACATCTAATTTATCGTACGTTGGACTCGAAGATTATGGTGATGCAGATGTATCAAAAAGTCATAAAGAATATGCAAATCACAGGCTTGTATTTATGTGGCAATCATTGGCCTCAAATTTCTCTCAAACTGTAGGAGTATTTGCTACTAAAGGCGAAGTAAAAGGTATAAATTAAAATAATTTAATAATCATTTTATATTTTTAATTTTTTTGAAATTTTTTAAGGTACTACTTTGGCTCAACTAGTCTTGAAAGCAATAACATTATTAGAAAAAAAATGGCATTTTAATTGATGGTATTATATGTGATGGAGCCACTACTAATAAAAAAATGTGGAAAGAACTAGGAGTTAATGGAACTCAAGATAAATTAAAACATTATTTTGAGCATCCATTGGACGAAAATAGAAAGATTTATGCATTTTCAGATTTTGTACATGTTTTTAAATGTGTGCGTAATCGTCTTTACAACAATACATCTTTAAGAGTAAGGATTTAAATTTTTTTTGTATGTATATTATTTATTAGCCATATGTATGAAATGTTTGGTTATAGCTTCATCATGATAGTGATAGTGTGTCATGGAGTTATTTTAAAGAAGTATACAAAAATGATATTCAATTGACATCCTGCAAATTTGAGATTGATACCAAGGATAACACCCCAACATCTTCAACTCTCCTCTATGTCAAAAATGAGAGTACGCCTTTGTACACAAGTGAGATATGTTTTAATTATTTTTTTTTCAGTTTAATACATCATCTACACTGTAGTTTGCAGACCAAATATTTTAAGTTTTATGTTAAGGGACTTTTAGGGCTGAAACAGACGACCGGTTTTCGCCGGCCGGCGCGCGCCGGCCGGTTTCTTTTTACATTGAGTTAGATTAGAGTAAACAGACGATACCGTTTTTCGCCGGCCGGTTAGTTCTCGTCGGAACTCGCCGGCCGGCGCATTTACCAGGCTTGGTGGGTACCGGCGACCGGCCGGCGAAAAAACCACCGGTTCCCAGCAAATTACATATAAAATGATTGGAGTGAACACACGACCGGCCGTTTCGCCGGCCGGCGGCCCGAAATTTGTTACATTTCTTACATTATTTTGATGCCCGATTCGAAGATTTTAAAACTTAAACTTATTTATTGTCCTATCTCCCTATTGCCTCCCTCTTGAAAACTCATTCTAAATATGGAGCCTTGCCCCTATACACATTTTAAAAACCATAATATTGTATTTAACAGCGAAGATTGAGTTTATGTAAACAATAAAATGATGATACTTGTTCTCATAAAATAAATATCATTCACTGTACCTTCTGTGAGTATTTATTTCTCATTGGTGTTTATTTTTAATGTAATTCAAGGTAGAAAAATGTTCAAGATAGAACATTTCAGAAATGTGTCATTGCGGTAAGTTGTACCTAATATTCACATATATTTGTGTATCAAAACTTTTGAAAAATACTGTAAACATTGTATTTACTCTACCAGGTGATTAAAATACGAAACGCGCCGGCCGGCGAAAACCGGTCGTCTGTTTCAGCCCTTATTTAATACTAAACTTGAATTTAATTTGTTAAATACTTTAATTAATAATTATTGTTATTATTTTTTTCTTATGTAAAATACAGTAATTTTGTACCTACTTAATTAGGTTTTCAGTATGAGTATGGCACATGCATTAAGATTTTATTTGAAAAAAGGTTGTTTGATGCTTAAAGGTGCTTCAGAAACTGCAAACTTTGTAGAATATTGGAATAATTTATTTGACAGTTTTAACAGAATTCTTCCTTGGCAAGGTCTAATATATATAATGAAAATGTGCACTCCTTTGCTAAATGTATCGAGGATATTTACCACCAACTTACAAGCGCATTAACAGTAGAAAAAACTCCCAGCGAATCGCTGATAATCGCAGAAACTGTGTTAGCTAACGCACTTAGAGTATTTCTGAGTAAATCAATCCATCGATTTGGATAATTATAGAAGCACGAAACATTACGTATTTTGAAGACGCAGTAAGGCCAGAAATGGAAAAATAATCGACCGCGGAGAAATCCAATACGTGGAAAAATAGCAAACCCAATTATTTTCGTAATAATAATAATCACGGGACAATTAAAGCTCATATTAAAACGTCCGTGAAGTTGGCCCACCCACTTTGGCATAGAAACTCAAAATCTTCACCATTATTTTGCGAATAATTTGCGAGACTTTGCGAGTCCACTTTCAGAATTTGCGAGTCGACCCTTTACCCACAAAACCCACTTTTTGAGCGTGAAGTTGGCCCACCCATGTTGTCCTACAACTTTGAAATTCGTGTCAAACGATAGCATGTTATTTGCGAGAATTTGCGAGTTCACTTTCAGAATTTGCGAGTCAGCCGTTTTTGAGCTATAAAAAAAATAAAAATGGGTGGGCCAAGTTCACGTAGCCCACCCATGTTGTCCCACAACTTTGAAATTGGTGTCAAACGATAGCGTAATATTTGCGAGAATTTGCGAGTCCACTTTCAGAATTTGCGAGTCAGCCGTTTTGTAGCTATAAAAAAAAATAAAAATGGGTGGGCCAAGTTCACGTAGCCCACCCATGGCGTCCTACAACTTTGAAATTGGTGTCAAACGATAGCCTGTTATTTGCGAGACTTTGCGAGTCCACTTTCAGAATTTTCGAGTCGACCCTTTACCCACAAAACCCACTTTTTGAGCGTGAAGTTGGCCCACCCATGTTGTCCTACAACTTTGAAATTGGTGTCAAACGATAGCGTGTTATTTGCGAGAATATTCGAGTCCACTTTCAGAATTTGCGAGTCAGCCGTTTTGTAGCTATAAAAAAAATTAAAATGGGTGGGCCAAGTTCACGTAGCCCACCCATGGCGTCCTACAACTTTGAAATTGGTGTCAAACGATAGCGTGTTATTTGCGAGAATTTGCGAGTCCACTTTCAGAATTTGCAAGTCAGCCGTTTTGTAGCTATAAAAAAAAAATAAAAATGGGTGGGCCAAGTTCACGTAGCCCACCCATGTTGTCCCACAACTTTGAAATTGGTGTCAAACGATAGCGTGTTATTTGCGAGAATTTGCGAGTTAGAGAAAAGTATGCTTTTCATAATTTTCATAATTCGTTGTAAGAATAAAAATTTGGTATTTGCTACTATTTTACGGATATTATAAGTCATTTAGCAAAAATAAAATCTTTTATTTTAATCGCAGAGCTGATTATATTATATTATACATAATATAATGATACATTTGATATGAAAGTTTCTGCTCATACTTTATATAATAATGTATCTCAAAATCGTCATTCCTGGAAGGACAATTTAAGATTACTTGTATCTAGACCTTCGATTGATAATGCTACTCTAGTAGAATCGGAAACTGACCAAAACTCAAACAGTAACACAGAGTGTGACACTGATGAATCAGAGGGTATCTATGTTTACAAATTCGATATTCCGTATAGAGATTATATTAAAATGAACCCAATAGAAGTAAAATACGGAAGAAAGAAAAATTCAAAATCTTACATTACCTTAAAACAAGGTGTTTGGACTAATGTTATTAACGATTGGTTTATAAAATGTTGTAAAGCCCCTTGTAATATTATATATAAGCGTTGTCGAGTAGTAAATGATACTTCGAGATCTAAAAATTATATTGAGTTTTCTGGAAAGTGCAAAGATTGTGGTTCGAACGCTACAGGATGGGTTGATAAGAACCAGAAGAAGCCATGCCATTAGTTACTAATATTTGTTTGACTGGAGTCGATCTGAAGTATAATCATGTGTCAAAACGGCCATTAAATGCTCAAAAAAGAGTTGAAGTAGGCCAAAAGTTATTACATGACTGCGCTAGTAATTGGGTTAGAGACGAGGTTGTTCCTTTACAGTTTGGAGACACAATTCCTGCCAACATTTATAAAAAAAGTGTGTTACGCAAATGTAAACAGCAAGAAAAAGATAGAAAAATGAGCGTTGTATTAAAATATCCTATCATGTCACTTATAGAGTTCAAACATTCTAGTTATGCAGGTTCAATTCACTATATTTGTGCTGATCCTTTGATCATTCATTATTGGACTCCTTGTCAACTAGTTATATACAAACAGTTAAGAAAATCGTATGTCCGACTAGCAATCGACGCCACAGGTAGTGTGGTTAAAAAACTAAAACGGACAAAACAAGGGAATATTATCGAGTCATATTTTTTATACGAAGCAGTAATATCTAATGGAGATTACCAAGTATCGGTGACTCAAATGATTAGTGAAAGACAAGATACATTCACTATTTATTCTTGGTTAATGATGTGGCTAAACGACGGAGTAATTTCACCACAAGAGACAGTAACCGATTATTCTATGGCATTGTTAGGTGCCATATCTAGAGCTTTTTGCGGTGGCCTTACATTACGTGAATACGTCGATTTATGTTTAAAAATATTGGAGGGAAAAACGACGACCAAGTTCACATTATGCTACATTAGAATCGATATAGCTCATCTAGTAAAATTAGTAACTCGATGGAAATGTTGGAGGAGAAATACTATTTTAAAGGAATTTTATGTCAGGTAACTGAATTTTAATTAACATATTATATCAACGTCAATAGAATGTTTTTAATAGTTAATAATTACAGGTGTATAATTTTATTGATAAATGCTAAGACTTTGGACAGTTTTAAAACAGTTTTAATGGATACATTAACTTTGGCTATGAGTCGATACTGTGGAAAACTAACGGAATCAATTGATACTGATAGCCCATCTAAAGTTGCTAAAAAGATATTACTGAGTAAAATAAAAGGTATATTTTTGAAACTATAAAATATTCTTTATTCTTAATTTAAAATGTTTAACTATATAATCTTAATGTATCATATTTTCCTATGATGCGAGTATTTTATATTCTGAACGGAGCGATAAATATAATGGTTTTACAATTTATGTGTGTCTTTTAGATTCTAAACGAAGTGAAGAATGTATTGATTTTACTATGATGTGTTTTTTTTTTATTTACGTAAACACTTTTTCGAGTAGAAATACTGGACCAAAAGTTTCATCCAGCAACTTTTTAGATAGGAAAATAGCCCAAGATGGTACTTTATTTAGGTCATTTTTCGAATTTCTCAATAGTTTTTCCAAGCGTGGGCGAAAACTGATGGAAAGTTGACAAAAACTGTGAAAATTTCGTATTTTCAATTTTTGTGAAATCTATTTTAGTTTTTATTTTTAACATCAATAATAATAAAGTTAGAAACTTGAGACTTTTACCACATTCTGAAAATGCTTACGAGTATACTTCATAAAAATTTCAAAACCATTTACCCAATTTTGAGCTAAGTATGGAACTTTGAAAATATTAGAAATTTATCGTTTTTTATAAGTTTTCTTTCGTAAAATTTTAGTCATTGTATATTAAGAGCTGAAAATGTAATACAATCATACTCATATGTATTACTAACGGCTATGAAAAAATATCGAAAACCGTTAATCACAATTTTTTTATAAGCATTTAAAATTTTAATTTTGACGGAATTTCTTATTTTACATCAAATTACGGAATTAAACGCGTGTAAAAAATAATTGGTTCAGCCTATCTATATGAAACTTACAACACACCTGGATACAGGGCCGGATTGAGGTGAATCGGCCCACCGAGATATACGATTTAGTGTGGCTCAAAATTTAAGTCACAGGCTCATTATTTTCAAACAACTATAATATAACTTTTTATTTATCCACTTACGTCTTCGTCACCATAAAAAAAAAAAAAAAAAAGAAAAATCCATATAAAAATGTTTTTGCTTTATTTTAAACAATAACTAATTAAATTAGACATTATAAATTATTATATTACCCATTAAATTAAATTGAAAATATACGTTTTTCCCAAAAGAAAACACATGCATTTTCTTTGTCAATTATAATTATACTCATTTAAATAGAACGTTTAAATACCTAATGTTAATTAAAAAAAACTTCTAAGTATTTAATATTATTCTAAATAATTCTTGAAACAATTTTGAAGTAGAAATTAATTAATGGCTAACTTGTGTTTTCACATTTAATATGAGTAACATTGGATATTATTTATCATACAACTAATTTAATTAGATAAAAATTACACGTTTAAGAGAAGATGTTCATAGCTTATCTTTGTTTTCATACAAAATATTAATTTATTGCTTACATTATTTTATTAATAAGAAAAAATAACATTCTTATTGCAGTTAAACACTTTTATTATAGTATCAATTATAACCAATATATAAATTGATTTACTGTAAGTTGGTTTATAACCAACCATCTAATGCAGGGGTCTTCAACCTTTTTAAGGGGAGGGCCACACATTGTTTTCTACAAATCTCGCGGGCCGCATCCGTACTAAAAACATGTGTTTTATACTAAAATTCACTTTTACTATTACAATTTTCATGATTAAATTTTAAATTACAAACTATTATTAATATCATTAGTAATTTACTTTGTTTTATCGCACTTTCCCCAATTTTTTCAATATCGATGGCTCATGGTCGTTTTAATTTTATCGAAATAGAAAATATGCGTGCTATATTTCAAATGTTATCGCGGGCCACAAATAATGGCAAAACGGGCCGCATGCGGCCCGCGGGCCGCGGGTTGAAGACCCCTGATCTAATGCAATATTAATTTATTTATAGTATCAAAGAATTGGACATTAAACGAATTTGTTGAGATACAATACCAATTAAAGTTTCATTATCAATACGTATACTAAAATATCGTTTTCAACAGACATCAATAAGAACGTTTCTAATTTTGATTGACCCAAACAATTCTTTAAGTGGTTTAAAATAAATTTAAGTTTAGAAAATGTTATTTCACATCTCACCTGTGAACAAGAAAGAGTTTATATTATAGTTTATACTCATGTTAGTACTATTTTTTCATTATAATATAAAAGAACATAATGGCCTAAACACTCATGACCGGCCCATATTTTAAACGGCCCACCGAGATTTTCTCGGTAGCTCGCCGGCCCAATCCGGGCCTGCCTGGATAAAGATATGGTAAATATTTTGGTGCAATATAATTTTTTACGCAAAATGAATTAAAAATTTTACAATGCTTTTAGTGAAAAAAATCGGAAGTACGGCCCGCGTTTTTGGATTTTGATTATCAATTTATTAAATAATCTAATAAATTTTATTCTAAAAATGGTTAATTTTTTTTTTGGAGGGGGAGGGGGGGAAATAAAAATAAATCGGTAGGTAATCATAGTAATAAAGGCTGACAGACTGTCTTCCTTTAGATTTAGAATAACTTTGGTATGCATTAATTTATAAGAGATTTTAAATTTAGTACATCCGTAGTGGTTACTCAATGATGTGGTACACTCAACTTGTACTATACGTTGAGCAACTATTTTTTTATTGGTTTTTTCATTTTTTATAGGGATTTTTGATATTCCAAGTTTTAAGAATTTAGATCAAGAAGTTTCTGAACTTGAAGATTTTATTGATCAAGAAGAACATATTGATCAGAGCTCAAGTTCATATATTAACGATTTTTTAACTGATATTGATTCAAAAACTTCTTCGAGATCATCAATACGAAGTGATGATTTAAATGCCTATTATCAGCCTGAATTTCGCAAAAATTTACTACGTATTTCCAAACAGTTTCCTCTATGGTCGAATGTGATGTCAGAATATTTTGAATCTCCTTACTCTACAGCAACTTCAGCATCGGTGGAATGTGATTTTTCTGAACTTAAAAACAAAATTTTAAGACATGACTTTAAACCTATGACAGCAGATCGTTTTGTGATTACACATTTAAATAGTTTAAAAAGTTCAATGAAGTTAGCAAGAAGTGAACACTTATTTCCTAAATCTTCAGAAAAAGAACTCAAAGATAACAATGCGGATCCAAAACGTATTAAAATGAGTCAAAGAAGTAGATATTCGTCTTGTTCATCAGGCGGCACTAACAACACGATACAACCTGATGGTTGGATGGATTTTGATGATGATACAATTATGAAGTCCGAACAAAATGCAAACATTGACGATCTGATTACGTGAACTTGGCCCACCCATTTTAATTTTTTTTATAGCTAAAAAACGGCTGACTCGCAAATTCTGAAAGTGGACTCGCAAATTCTCGCAAATAACACGCTATCGTTTGACACCAATTTCAAAGTTGTAGGACGCCATGGGTGGGCTACGTGAACTTGGCCCACCCATTTTTATTTTTTTTATAGCTACAAAACGGCTGACTCGCAAATTCTGAAAGTGGACTCGCAAATTCTCGCAAATATTACGCTATCGTTTGACACCAATTTCAAAGTTGTAGGACGCCATGGGTGGGCTACGTGAACTTGGCCCACCCATTTTTATTTTTTTTTATAGCTACAAAACGGCTGACTCGCAAATTCTGAAAGTGGACTCGCTAATTCTCGCAAATATTACGCTATCGTTTGACACCAATTTCAAAGTTGTAGGACAACATGGGTGGGCCAACTTCACGCTCAAAAAGTGGGTTTTGTGGGTAAAGGGTCGACTCGCAAATTCTGAAAGTGGACTCGCAAATTCTCGCAAATAACAGGCTATCGTTTGACACCAATTTCAAAGTTGTGGGACAACATGGGTGGGCTACGTGAACTTGGCCCACCCATTGTTATTTTTTTTATAGCTAAAAAACGGCTGACTCGCAAATTCTGAAAGTGGACTCGCAAATTCTCTCAAATTATTCGCAAAATAATGGTGAAGATTTTGAGTTGCTATGCCAAAGTGGGTGGGCCAACTTCACGGGCGTTTGCCTTCTCCTTTGCTGACGTCACTTCTCGTCCTATTTCTAATCTCCCTTATGATATTTCCAATGATTCACCAAACCCCATTCCATGCTCAAAAGTATCTTTTCAGTCAAATACAGATTTTCCTCAATTAGGTACTCACCTTAAAAAAAGGAAATCTAGATCTCCAAATAAACATAAGTTTGTTCAGAATCCATCCTTTCCCCGTCAAGCCTCTTTTAATATCTCAAACTCCCACATGTCACCTAACGGTGCCTTTTTCAATTACGTTACGCCTCCTATTATTTCACCTCAGTCTTCTCCAAGTAATATAGCATGGGTTTCGGACTTTGCTTCCCAATTGTCCCAAATCATTTCCTCCTCCAACAATGTTAATAATAAATTGCCATTATATAACGTAATTGAGTCAACACTTCTTAAATTCCTTTCTACCCCCACAGTAACTGATGATGCCAATGAATACTACTAATCCCATTCCTATTTCATCTTCAACGCTCCTTCAGGTTCTTCAATGGAATGTCAGGAGTATCAAGTCCCGTCTCTTGGATCTCAACAGTCTGATCACTATATATCCTTGTCCTGTTCTCCTCCTATCTGAAACGTGGCTTCTACCAAATGCTGGTTTCAAGTTAAACAATTATCATCTTTTTCGTTCTGACCGCCCAGACGGTTATGGCGGTTCCGCCATCGCTATCCATAAGGGCTACCAATCCCGGGCAATTCCTCTTCCTCCTTCATTATCCGCTTTGTTACTTCAACATGACATAAATTTAGTTGGTATTGAATTATTTGACTCTTGTCTCGTCTCTCGGCCCTTATCATTATGGTCGATTTATATCCCGCCCAGTTCCAATCTTTCCAATCTAATTTTAGACCGTATTTTTTCCTTCTTTCCCGCAAATTTTCTCCTTGCTGGTGACTTCAACGGCCACCACCCCGCCTGGAGCTCTGCTCAGGTTTCTTCCAGAGGCACTCTTTTACATAATTCTATTGTTTCCCATGGTTTTTCTATTCTCAACGATGGCTCTCCCTCACGTATTAATCGTCCCCCACATAATAATACTACCCCCGATATTACGATTTGTTCCCCGAACAATTCCATCTCAATGAGTTGGAAAACCATACCAGATCCTTTCGGTAGTGACCACTTACCTATTCTCATTTCTTGTCCCCTCCCTTCTTCCAATTTTCTCCCACCTCACCCAGCATCTACATCTCCTTCCGGTTTCAATCTAAATAAAGCCAATTGGTCCGTGTTTTCTTCAATTATCTCATCAAATATTTCTAACGCTCCGGTAAATTCAAGCCCAATTATGGATTTCGAATGGTTTTCCGACATGGTGTTTCAGGCTGCATTAGTAGCAATCCCCCGTAAAAATAATTCACAAGGGTCAAAATTTACTCGCCCTTCTCCCATTTGGTGGAATAGCAACTGTACGGCCGCAGTTAAAGACCACGCTTTCGCTTTTCGTACATTTCGTAGAAGTCATTCCATGAACGACTTCTTAGTTTATCAGAGGGTATGCGCCTCCACACGTACCACCCTTAATTCCGCCAAAAGACAATCCTGGCATTCTTTTTGCTCTTCCGTTAACCCATCAACTTCGATTTCTTAATTTTGGTCAATAGCTAAACGTTTTAAAAATTCCCAACGCACCATTCCCTCTGACAGATACCCCGTTAAGAGGACGCTATACCGAAAGTGAAACGTATGCAACGCTCGAGAGATGGCGTTCTGCGCCATATCGCCGCCGTCTCGGCAGTCCGTAGTCACGCCCATTATCTACGTGACGAGGTTTGCGCGTCTTAGTCGCGGGAGAGGTACATTATTATCACACAGACGGTTGTAGAGAACGTTTAGCTTCAACGTATATATTACCCATGTACTTATAAATTCTGTACTGTCTTTACTAGCATGCGGCGCGCTCGCTCCTAGCGCAAATCACACACCATTTCTCAAATAAAGCTCCTGTTTACTTAAATAATATTTTCATTACATAAAGCATATAATCTGTTATACAACGTACCTTAAATTATATTTATAACATAATTACTTTTTAAAATACATGTAAAATAATACATTTATTACGATTAAATACATTTTGTAATAAATGTGTTGCGTTTTTTACGTTATAACTTATAGGTGACCAGAAATACTTTTCGTAAAATAATGTTTCATTCTTTTTCGACATATATATCAAAAAAATTATCATGGTGTGCGCATATAGCGTTAAACATTATAAATATGTTTGTGATTATTTCACTAATATACATTTAATATCCACGGGTGCCCTCCAAACAATTTTTTAATTAATATTGTTTAATTAAATATATACAGAAACAATTGAACAGAAAAATACTAATACGTTACCCGTGCATGTTAAACTCAAAATAATATATATAAATATTGTATTATTTTGTATTACGTTTATAAAGTTCCAAACCCTGGTTATAATTTAAAAAGAAGTACCATATGAGGCGTGTAGATTTTTAACTCAATTTACAGTATTGAAACTAATAATATGAATTAGGTACATATAAGTAATAAAAAACATAAATACCTATATAGTGTAGTATAATAATTATAATAATAATAAAAATTAGAACGTATACATTGATAATAATAATTTTAACAAAAATATTAAATATTATAAATTTTATAATTTGTTATTTTTTTTTTTTTTCATTGCATTTAAAATATGCACTGGTTCTCTTATATCAGAGATACACAACCGCTTTCCGAAAAGTGGATCTATTATTTCGGGTAGTAAACACTCTAAATAAAATCTGTAAAAATATAATAAAATTTAAACATATATTATATTTACTTTAGGTATCGTTTAATAGTAATTACTCACAATTTTAGTTTACCGACCATTTTATTCTCCCAAAAACATAAATCAAAATAAATTTTTTCAATATTTGTCCAATTGGGAGTGTGTATGACAAAATTGCATATATTTCTTCCGGAAACCCGTAGTTGGCCCATCACTTGGTAATAATATGCATGGTCTTTTTTTAGCGAAATATTTCCGTTTTCGTTAATGATACAATATGATAACTAAAAAATTTAATTTTTTGAAATTTAAAATTATTACAATCATACAATATATATTATTATTATATATATTATGAAATTAATTATTGTATGTATTAATTAATTGTACGTGTTTTTTCAAAAAAAAAAAAAAAAAAATACAAACTTATTATACTTTATGCAAAGTAAAGAATATATTATTTCATATTAAGCAGTTTGACATTTACCAATTTATTTTCCACTGCTTCAATAGCACTCTTCGTATCTTTCGCTACGAATGGGCATTTGATTTCTATAATTTCATTATCACCTATCAACCCATCTAAAATATTCCGATACATTTAAAAATAAAAAATAAAATATTAAGTATGAATAAAATTAAATGATTTAAGTTTTACCAGGGCTAGCAGCCAAATATGGCAATTCTTGGTCAATAAACAAACCACAAACACGTACGACCAATCTATTCAATTTTTCAAATTCTCTCCTGGCACGGGGCTCCATTTCAATACCATACGTCATTGCCTTACATTTTGTTGGAGACTTATATAAAAGATTATGTACTTTGATTTTACAGCTAGTGTTTTCTCTCATTTTACATATTTCTCCAAAATTTGACGCTGTTAGTCTTTTTCGACGCTCGTTTCTCCATATGTCACTTTGACTTTGATCTCTAGTTATTAATTCTATTTCGTCTCTGTTTACTTCTGACAGTTTTTCTAAAAATATTTTTTTTTTTTGGGCAAAATCTTCTGGGCTGAGACTTTGGACATCATCCAAAGGCTCTGCTAAGCCATAGTCTTTGTCCGGCGCATTATATTTTCTTTTGGGTTTTGAGCGCACAGCTCCAACAGTAAAAAGTTTTCGTCGTCTCATTGTTGTATTATTTCGTATACGGTCAATATTATTCGAATGCAGTTTAGAAAATTTTCCTATTGTAAATATATTTTATTATTATAATGTATAGGTACTTATATTATATGTACAAATAAATAGTTTTAAATAATTTACCCGGGCTTTTAAACATAATTTTCTTGTGTATTGACCGGATGTAATTTCTCGAATTATATGCGACAATAGCAGCTTGTACTCGTGTTTGATAATTATTACCTTGAGTAAAATTAATTCGCTTGCCTCCGATATGTTTGTTAATAATGGAATTAAACTGCTCACACGAGTTATTATCAACATCCTCTATCAAGCTATCGGAGTTTATAACTAGCCTATAAACTATATTACAGATTTCAGCCATTAAACCTGTTTTTTCTGCCTCCGGAACCAAATTTATATCACCAACTTTTGGTCCCGTACAAAAGTAAGAAGCACAATTGTTGTGTTGACCAAGACGGTGGTATGGTGAGTTTCTTATGTCTTTTCTTAGCTCTAAAAATATTATTCAAACCAAATTATTAACAAATAATTATAACTATAGAAAATTTGTATGAGTGTAATAAAAAAAAATATTTTTATATTATTATTATTATTATTTATTTAAAATCTTTTTATAGATTACTGGGCCTCACTGAGATAACTCGTGTGGAGGCCAAATATAATATATAAATGTTATTTATTTTTTTTTTTTTAGTATAAAACACGCAACTAAATTTTAATTACACAAATCAATAAATTAGTTATTGAAATTCAATTTTTATAGTACAAAAAGTATTACATTTTATTTCTAAATATTCATACAATTTTATATATTTTATTTGTTTTTAATATTCACCTGCGGTTTTTTGCTGAAGTGTTAAATCTGTGCTCAAATGATATTTAACTGCTTTCATAATATCAGACCGAAATCGCAGAATGTTGTTGATTATAAATTTACGAATAATTATAGGATGTTCTGTTTTTTTTGTAAGGGCGCTCAATTTCATCAAATAATTTCGAAGTAGATGATTTCTACATTCCACTTTTTTAATTTTAAAATCTGGTCCATATGGCATAACTTCATTTATTCGTTTTGTGACGCTACTGTCACCGTCGCCTGAAAAATAAAATTAATAAGTATAATTTAGAAAATGGAAAGTATAATTTAACTTACCAATCAATTTATTGTATTTTAAACCATGCATACTCATGCTGTTAATAAATCCTTCTATTATTCCGTCTGCTTCCATTGCCGTTGATGTTTTTTTCCAATTTAAAAAACATTTATGAATTGGAACCTCTATATTTTTATTATTTGCTCGTTCACAAACTGAACAGTAGCTATTACGAATTCCAACGAATAACACCTTTTTTGTATTATACCCGATAATAGAAGCCTGTAAAGTTATTTACAATTAAGCTTTTTATTAGTATTATTATTTAATTATTATATTTCATATTTTATATATAATTATTTATAATTATCATAAATTTTAATAATAATACAAATTTAAAAACTACTATTTCTTACCGCTCCAGAAAATGAGTTATACTTGGTCTTATACGATCTCTTCGACCATTGGCCGTCTGCTACTACAGTACATAGCGGTGTACCATCATCATCAACATTACCACTATTGATAGCAATTTGCCTTTCCTCATTACCAGCTTTTATCATCTCATCTATTGCAGTTTCTTTAA
Organism: Therioaphis trifolii; assembly: GCA_027580255.1. Taxonomy (NCBI): domain Eukaryota; kingdom Metazoa; phylum Arthropoda; class Insecta; order Hemiptera; family Aphididae; genus Therioaphis; species Therioaphis trifolii. The sequence continues at coordinate 169,431 of JALBXZ010000066.1, forward strand.
TAGAATTGCTCATAACAGACAAATTCTTTAAATAAGATACTGATGATAAAGAAGGGAGTTCAATAGATGCCGACAACTCGCTAAGTTGTGTATGTCCAATACCTTTCAAAATATTATAAATAGTTAATTGCGATTGAAATTAGCTTTAAAAAAACAAAATGCGTACCAATTGCTATACTGCCGTTTACAATAGCTTTATTAATAGGCAAATAGTTATTGGTATGCTGAACATTTTCAGAAGTAAAAGATGAACTTATATTACACATTTTACACCGAAAATAAAATACAGACATGTATCCTCTACGACATTCTGATTGAAATACCATATCCAAAAATGAACAGTCAAAATGATCATGTCTACTATTTTGTATTTGATCAAACAAATATTTAATATCCACAATTCTTCGGCCTTCAAGAATTCTACACACACACACATATACATACATGTAGTTATATAAAACGCAAATGAATTTTAATAAAACAAATAATGAGATACTTAGAAATTGTAGGATTATCCGCACTACTATTATCAGTGTTCAAACTATATTCGAACAATTCAGCTTCATTTTCTTGACCAAATCCAAATGACGATGATTCGATTACTTTCGGCCTTCGACTTTGTGGTATACTTGTATTTTCAGGAGTAGACGGACTTGCGTGTTTATCAACAATACTAATTGGTAAATCACTATATTAATTTTTGTTAGTTAGTATATATATATATAAGATAAAGATCAATATAATTCATCATCATAATAACATAATAAAATTTCTATTATCCTACATTCATAATATCTAATAATTATAAAAACAAAATTTTTAAATGTATGCTTACTCCAGTGTATATTTGTTTTCTTTATTTTCAATTATAAAAAAAAATCAGTGTCTCAAATCTTCGAGATCAAAAGAAGTTAAGTAACGTAATGTATATCGAACCACGGCGTTTAAAAACTTTAAACTTAACCGTTATATGTAAATGTGCGATGGCATTGATATTAGAAGTGCGTAAAATCAGAAGGACATCCTTACTTGAATTGTGACAAAGTCGGAGCACTTGGAGCAGATTGTACTATTTGTGCTGACTGCACAAAGGTAGAACCACCTGGAAGGGAACCATCATCTCCTAAATGTGATCCTAAACTGTTGCTTGAAAAAAAATATCAATTTAGGCACAATAAGATAATAAGATAATTAAATAGTAAATAAATTTAATCCCTTTATTAAAAATAATAATTAATAATTATAGTTTTCTATTATGTGTTTAAATAAAAATAATTAATAAAATGTTACAAATTAAAAACATATTATCGATCAATATAATTTTATAAAATATTGATTTGTTTTATAATTCTAAAATATCGATAAAAATATAGAAGTATACAAATAAAGTGATCACTCAACTTTTTGAACGGTAAAAAGAAAAAGCAAGGTCAAGTGGGTACATTTTAAAGTCTTTAATTTATTACTAACTCGTTTTTTACAATTTCATGAGATATTCTTTCGCTTTCAATAACATCAATATTTTTTTCAAAAACAACATTTAAATCGGGTATAATGGGATTTGAGCTAAAATAATAATTCGATTTTAAAATTTTAACCAATGACAAAGACTTTTAAAACAATAAGACTTACTTTACTGAGGTTGAACATTCTGGAGTATTTGAGTTACTCAACACAATTCCTGAATCATTACCAACATCATTTGGTGGAACATTTATTTCAACACTCAAATCGGGTAAAATAGTGTTTGAGCTATAATTATAATTCAATTTTTAAATTTTTAAAATAATAGACTTAGGTACCTAGAAGTAAAACTTCAAAACTAAAATATAAAAAACCGTGACAAGTATACCTATACTTATACCTATATAATAATATTATTTTGTACGAAAACCGTGTCTGAGTGGAGACGGTTTGTCAGCCTAGGAAATTTTTGATATGATATTTATATTACCTAGTATAAGACGGTTAGGCTAGGTTTAAATTTAGTTGTAACCACATCAGCGGAAATCTGTGAAAAAAATCGGTTGGAATGAAAAAATATCAGTGCCTATCAAATAACATTTTTAAATTACAACGAAATTGCTAAAATCGTTATTCTTGGTTTTAATAATAATAATTCGTACACATCTGAACTTAAATAACTGTAAAAAAATCTGTGCATATATATTTTAGATTCTGAGTGAAGCGAAGGATCTTATGGTTTTACAATGATGTTTATTTATTTATTTTTTTTTATTTTTTTATTTTTTTTTTCTGTAAACACTTTTTCGTATAGAAATCCTTGTCCAAAAGTTTCGTCCAGTAACTTTTTAGATTCAAAATTGAACTGAGATGGTACTTTAGAGAGGTCATTTTTCCAAAATCTCCATAGTTTTTCCAGTAATCAAGAATAACGATCGAAAAACTGAGTAAAAACGGTAAAATCGGTAAAAATCCGCCGTAAACGAGATTTTCACTGTTCAGATTTTAGGTATTTAGTCATAAATCGAAAAGTATTGAAGCTAGAAACTTGAAAATTTTATCCAATATCAAATACATACTTTTTTATATTGGACAAGATTTTCAGAACAATTATAGCACTTTTGACTTAAATATAGAACTTTTAATTTACCAAATTGTTTGAAAGTTTTTATGTAATATAATTTTAAATATTTGACAAAAAGTTCTGAAAATTTAATATGACCTTACTCATATACCCACCTAATTATCCTAACAAAAATTCAAAAATCGTGACTCAGTATTTTTTTTTATACACACTTCAATAAATTATTATAACTCACCAAAAATTATACAAATAACTGTAAAATACGTAAACAGTATTTAAATAATAATATATTATATTATACTGAAGCTTTGCTCAGAATCGTTTTAAACTAAAGAAATGAGTCATTATTTCTTTAAAACTTAATACATTCATTACCAATATGTTGTCCGAGGACCGAAGGGACGAAGGACGAACTTGTACCACCATCATCTCACTTACCAGCTTTTTCATAATATTTCGTTTATTTATAAGATATTTATATAGGTATTTTGAAGTATTCGATTTTTTTTTTATAAATGTTTATGAACAGTCAATGTACTTGAAAGTTTACTAGGTACGGTACACGAATTCACATAAGTTGTTCTAACTTTAATTAAAATTTGTATAAAATACATATTCGCACATTTTTTTATAGAAATTTGAAGTATGTATTTGTAACTGAATTATTGACAATGACATTTTTATAATATTTTTATATTATTTTAACCTGCAGTATGCAATCAGCAACCTGTCCTAATTTAAAAATAGAAGATATAAAAACGTAAATATACCCAATATAAAATATCTTAGGCTGACAGATCGTCGCCGTCAGTGCACATTTTCCACATTTTCCTGGGGGGTACTAAAAACAAAATTATTTATTTCCAAGGTATTATTTTTATGAAAACAAAAGTGTCTACTGGTAATTATAATAAGTAAATATACTATATTTACTTATTATAATTACCAGTATTGGCATCTGTAGTGGCGGAGGTGTTAATCCACCCCAACAGAATTGTTTTTTGTAAAGCATAATATAATTATTTTGATTTAATTATCGAATGGGTGGAGTCCAAAATATTATTATTTTATTTTAATTTATTATAAACGTTTAAACAGACAAATAAAGTATTTAAATTTCTAATATAATTTATATAAATAGGTACTTACTTTATGTTTTTGTATCGTCGTAGTATCAGAGACTTTGCGATTTTTTTTTTAGATGACCGTTTCCGTTTTAGATTATTTTCTTTATTTGCCATTGTCAAAAAAATGGAAAATAATTATTTAAAACACAAAATTCACAATAAGAATTTGAATACGATGACACAAAAATCCAGAAGAAAATATGATCACATACGCAGGAGGAATGGTTGTGACGGTTGTTGGGTAATGTGTTTCATAAGTAAATTAAAAATAAAATGAATGTTTATTTTTGTACAAATTATTGAAAATATAACTATACGATAATATTAGTCTCGTATTATGACTTTCGCTATCATAATTCGTAATGAGTCTAGGGCTAAGGACTTCCAGGAGTTCAATAATCATTCAAAACATAGTTGAGTATTATAGAAATTTGTTTCATAGCAATACGAGTTTATAATCATAATGTATTGCTGCATATTTTACATATTTTATCATATTTAATTTATAAGTGCATATTTGATCATTTTTGATATAAAGATATATTTTTTACCAGCAATATACCATTATAATTTATAACTAAATTCTGTAGGAAAACACAGATTTTTTTGTAGGTAGTATATACTTGAATTATTACAAATAATGCATACTTTGAACTTTTGAAGTAGGTACCTAAGTACCTATCATCTGAAAATATTATTATGTCCATAATACATAATAATAATAATAATAATAATATAATTAAAATAATAATACAAATAAGAGTTGGTAGATCGTATGTGGAATGCAGTCAATCATCAATTCCGATTATTATAATAAAAATAAAAATAATTCTTATTACATTATAGTATTATACCGAGGTTATTAACTTATCTTATAATGATATTGTCTATATTAGTTCAGTCTATTTCTGGAAACGTCCGATAACCATCGACAGACCGTCACCGCGCGATCGTCGTATCGGAAATTAAGTTTTTGAAGTAGTGGGGGGAAATCGCGGACGACGTCGCAGAGGCAGGCAGGTGGCAGCACACTACGGCAATGAAAATTAATTCGAACAACATAAACATGTTTACGGAAAACAAACAAAACACCATTAGAAAATGATTTTAGAGAAAAAATACCTATTATGAAATTTATAGAGAACAATATTTCAGAGACAACCTCATATGGATTTTGTTGTATTTTAAATATACAGCTCGTTATAAACGACACAAAAACCTATTTTTTTACATTTTTTAATCAACTGTAACTTTTTTAATAATTCATATTTCAAAAAACGCATATGAGGTTGTCTCCTAAATATTGTTCTCTATAAATTTCATAATAGGTATTTTTGCTCTAAAACCATTTGTTAATAGCATTTTGTTTGTTTTTCGTAGACCTGTTTTTACCACTAAATATTACGGGTATAACGTCCTCTTAACGATGACTGGTTTCCAAACTTTTGTTCAAAGGTTGCCCCATCTTATGTTCCATCCCTTGAAGAATCTTCCCCCGTCGATATCGTCTCCATTTCAGGTCATCCACATATTTTATCCAATGCTTTCACGCTAGGCGAATTAATGACTGCCATTAATCACCGTTCTTCCGTAGCCTTCGGCCCCGATTTTATATCACCACTTTTTCTTAAACAACTACCACAAGAAGCCTATCCGATACTCCTCAATATTTTAAATCGTCTATGGCTCAACAGCGTGATTCCCCCGTCTTGGAAAGAGTTTAAGGTTTTCCCAATTCCCAAACCCAATGGCGAGGGTTTCCGTCCTATCTCCCTTTCTTCGTCTTTTTGTAAGGTTGTGGAAACAATTTTAAAAAATCGTTTGGATTGGTGGCTGGAAACCAACCATATTTTCCCCAGCAATATGTATGGTTTCAGACGTGGCCTTGGCACCATGGACTGTCTTGCTCATTTCTCGAGTCATATTTATCATGCCTTTTGCTCTCGTCAGTTTATGGCGTCCGCATTCCTTGACATTAAGAGTGCCTACGATTCCGTCCATATACCTACACTTGTACTTCGTCTATCTTCCTTGAATATTCCTCCCTTGTTTTGTAATTTCATCTCACAACTTTTCCATCACCGCTCTCTCTTTTTCAACTCTCCCTTCGGTGACAACCTCCACCGCATTAGTTACCTCGGCCTCCCTCAAGGTTCCGCACTAAGTCCTATTCTGTTTAATATTTACTTTCTTTCCGTTATCCAGTCCTTATCTTCCCAAGGCTTTCAAGCAATTGCCTATGCGGATGACCTAACAATTTTCTCGGTCAATAAAGATTTTGAAGTCGCTATCGATCATCTTAATTCCGCCCTTGCTTGTCTCTCCACAGCTCTACGTGACAGCTGCTTCCTGGCAGCCCCCGAGAAATCAAAATTCATCATGTTTACTAGGCGGCGGTTGCCTGAAATTCTCCCACCCGTCCACATGGATGGCCTTTTTATTACCTCCGTTTCCACGGTTACCTATTTGGGTATTATCCTAGATACAAAACTTCGCTGGGGACCTCATTTTCATTACCTCCTTTCTTTCACTTCCAAATGGGCCATCTTGTTTCGATCATTATGCGGTACGGATTGGGGTGGTCACCCTTCCTCTCTCCTATTGATTTATAAGTCTATAGTTAGAGCTAGGCACGACTATGGTACCTTCCTATTTGGTACAGCTTGTAATACTATTCGTGGTAAACTTAATTCATATCAAGTTACTTGTCTACGTTCTATTATTGATGCACTCCGCACTACCCCATCTTCCGCGTTGGAAATCAAACTTTGCGTTCCTCCCTTGGAGGTTCGGGCTCGCCACTTAGGTAGCAAATTCTTGCTGAAAAAGTTAGCTTCCCCTTTTAGCCACGATTCTATTCCCGCGTTATACTTATCTATCTTCCGTGCCTGGCGTTACTCGGCCAAATCCACCCCTTTGTTATCCACCATTATCGATTCTATGCGTTCATTTATTCCTTTTATTCACTCTTCATCAGCCCGTTTGCCCTTATATGACACATCCTTTGATGCTCTTTTGTTAAGTGTATCTTCTATCATCTGTCCATCATTTCTTGGTTGGCCTATCTGTTCTATTAGATCCTTCCCACCGTCTATGGTTAATTCACTATTTAACGATTACATTTTAGATCATTATCCTAACTCCTGCCTAGTTTTCACGGACGGTTCCGTTGCCAAAATCTCCGCAGGCTACTCTTTTTTTATTCCTAGCCTTTCTATCAAGTACTCCAACATCGTTCCCCTATCCGCCTCATCTTTCACAACTGAATGCCTCGCCATTTTAGAAGCTCTGCATACCAATAAAACCTTAAATTCACGCCACTTCGTCATTGTCTCAGACTCCCAGTCCTGCCTCTTGGCGTTGAATACCTCTCCTTTTGTCTCACCCATTTCCTATTTGATTCTACAAATTCGTTCTATCCTCCTCTTCCTTTCCAGCGCTGGTTATACTATTAACTTTTTATGGGTTCCCAGTCATACTGGTATCTTAGGCAATGAAATAGCGGATGCTCTTGCAACGTCATGCTGCAATAATGTCCCCTCTCCGATCAAAATTCCTTACACTGATTTCTTTCCCTATATTAAGGCACACACCTTGAGATTGTGGAATCGGAAATGGTCTAACCTACCTCCAACCTTCGCTGCTCCTTATCGCCTAGTCTGTCCTCACGTTTTACATTTCCCATGGTTTCATAATATCCCTATTTCCCGTAAGGTCATCATCTCATTTTCTCGCCTCCGGTTCGGGCACAACCGCCTCCCGGCCCACTCATTTCATTTATCGCTTAATGATTCTCCCTACTGTACGCGGCACGTGGAGCCGGCTATATGCAACGCTTCCCATCTCCTCTTCAATTGTCCAAACCTTCTCTCTAAACGCCAGATTCTCTCAAATATCTGTTCTTCCATCAATATTCCCTTTACCCTTCCACATGTTTTCCAATCTCATAACGCATTCCTTATTACTTCTGTTGTTAATTTCTTCTTCTCAGAAGGCTTTTCACTGTAATTGTTTTTTTTTCTTTCTTTATTGTCATCTACGTAATTGTTATGTGTTGTAAATCTGTATAGTTTATTTATAATCGCCGAGGCAAATATTTAATGCGCATCTTAATAAATAAAAAAAAAAAAAAAAAAAAAAAAAAAACCTACTTACTACTTAGGTAGGTACTCCAAAATACTCCAAATACAATAATATTTATATTAGTAAAATGCGTATGTTAGGTTTGTATTGGAAATTAAACGTTTATGAGATTATTAATTTATTTGATCATATATATGTATTTTAATAAAAATATATTTATTTTCATCGTTTCATCGTAAATGATATTATTAGATTCTTGCTTTACAACAATGTATCTATTTTTATCCCGATCGTTGTAATTTTCGCATCAGATTAAATTATTCATTTTGCTGCTTCCTATCATTCGTATAACAACTGCAGATTGCAGTCTATACTATTTTTGCATATTGTCATTGTTTGTGCTATTGTATATCCGTTATTAAGTGCATTTTCAAAATGGTTGGAAGAAAACCTTCAGTAGAGCCTAAAGCAGTTGTTGCAGCTGTAATGCAATTTAAAGAGAGGGTAGTGATGAATGACAATGATGATAACAGAAGTAAGTATTTTTAAAATGCATACTATAAATTAATAATATTTATAATTTTAGAGAAAAAAAATTGTTGTACAAGCACCAAATAATAATATTGAAGTTATATTGGAATCAGTGGCCCAATCCGGGGGGGTCCGGACTCCCCTCCCCCTTAGACCATACCTAATGGGCTATATAAGATATATTTTTTTTTATTTATTTAATTTAGAATAATACAATTTTACACAAACTATTATTAATAACAAAAAAATAATTATTTTATGATATTCCGTATTATGATAACACCAGATAATTCACCAGTCATTCAAGTTTGAAGTAGTGTCACTGGGCACCCTATTCTATCACGACATCAAGCCTTGTACAAATCTAAATTCATTAAAATTACCTATTGTATTAATTATAATAGATTGTATATTTTATCTTTTCTAATAGAAAAAAAAAAGGTACATATAAAGTAAAAATAAAAACGTTTCGTAATTTTCAAGTCCTGTTGTCCCAACAAAAGTAATACCTACCTTACTTTTAATTTAGAATCTACTGTTACTTTCCAGTGGTATTTTTGGATAATTGTTTTGACCATTTTAGTGGGTATAAAATATAAAATTAATGATGTCACATTATTACCTATTGTCAGGTTGAGAACCGCTGTTATAGTACAATCCCACCGGGCACTGACCAGTTCGTTGTCAAATGTGTGCGTGTTGCGAACTATAATATATTAATATCTATTGATACATATATTATAATATCCATAATATTAAATCTATACAAACATTTAAAATGCTATTTGTTATTATTGTTTGTATACAACAGATAATATAATCAGTTTGTACTCTAGTGGTCATCTGTCATATAGTCTATGTGCTCTTGAAAAAAATTTGGTTGTGCCAAAATTCATGTTACTTTAATGCATTTGTCTAAAAGCTAAGATCTTTTAAAATGTTTTTTAATATTTTTATAATATATATCACCAATTAATAATATAAAGCTACATAATAATTTGCAAATCTTCGTTATTTTTAGTTTTTACTAATTTGGTCAACATTTGAACATATTATTTTCAATACTTTCATACGCATATGTTTGAACAACTTTTGTGTGTTATTAACGTCCATGAACTTGGGCCGCCCTCTTTACCCGATTCACTTCAAATTTGTACTAAAAACTAGTGAATAATTAGCAAGTAATAGAAAGTAGGTTTTCAAAATTAGCAAGTCAAGGGGCTAATAGGAAATTAACATTTTCACTAGGTGAGCCAAGTTCAGATAGCTCAACCACTCATCGGATCCAGTCCAAAACTGTTAGAGGAGGGGGAATTCATGTTTTTCTCAAAAATTATTAATACAAATTAGCCAAACGATTTCTAAAAATAATTTATACTAATGATTTACACATAATATAGAATTAATACAAAATATATATATAAAAAAAAATGATGAATAACATTTTTAAATAAAAACAATTAATTAAAAAAACTTATTAAAATGATCAATAAAAATAGTAGATAACTAAAAGTAATTAGTATAAATTATATATATTGATAATTAGTAAAAAAAAGTAATTAACTAAACATTATGACAATTTTTAGTCATAATTTTTTATATATGAATTTTTTAATTTGTATTAATTAATCATATTTATTTCTATTCAGATTATAGAATAATCTATTTCATTTTTTCTTAATTTCTTAATTTCAGTTTTATTTAATAAAGATTTATTTTTTATCATTGTAATCATTTCCGCTTCACTCGTAAACTAAAATAAGCTTATATCAAAAAACTTGGAAAATTAATACAAAGTTCCATATATACTTTTCTCATACTGGTTAGTGTATGTAGTGAGCCATGATTATAAGTTAAAATTTTTAAAAAAAATTCCTAAAATTAAGAAGTTAAAATTTGACAAAATTTTCTATAATGTACCGACTATTTTATTGTTAAAAATGTCTAAATTGTCAGACTAAGGAATTGAACATTAAATACAAGGTTCCATACAAGTTTTTCTTAGAATAGTCATAAAAATGATGAAGGTAAACTACAAATATGTTTTATAACTTATAGACGTTTAAAGCTCAAATTTTAAATATTACCAATTTAGTTATAAATATTTGCTGTAATTTTCAATTTTAGGTATAGTTGTTGCAACTAATTCTGTATGGCACGAGATAAGCTGTTATTTAAATGGTCATATGAGTGGTGCAGCAATACATACATTTGTACATCGTAATGCTCATGGCATTAAAGACAAATAAGGTTTTGTTTCTAGTCAGAAAAAAAAGAACAGTTTAATGATGGAAGAAAATAACTCGCATATTGATGGTAAATAATATAAATATTATGTCAAGTTGGATGATTTTTAGAGACTAATGCTAATGCATGAAAGGTGGCAACTCAAGTGCAACATAACTTCATAATATACAGATATGAAAAAAAAAAAATTATAATTATAAAATATAAAAAGGTTGATTTCTACTACATCAATATTGAATTTTTATTGAATTAAATACGAAATAATAATAGATTTTTCTTATAAAATAGGTAACTATTATATATTAATAGGTAGGTTATAGAATTATAATTTTCTTTTTAAATAAAATACATTTTTTTTTCATTTTATTAAAATAGTTATACTTTAATTTTATTGATATACACTGATATTGAATTAAGAATCACCTATAATGATCCATACTTTCATTAGGTATCATAAACATGTTAAATAGAATATTTATGTTAGTTTATAAGTATAGTAGCCACATACATATTTTTTTTATTAAATATGGGGCAATAATAACTTGGGTCAGTACCTATATTAAAATACAACATTACAATAAATTATAAAAGTTTTTTAATCTGATATATTTCTAATAGAATGAAATATATAAATAAAAAAGCATGAAAAAAATTATTTAATGATATCAAATTGTCTTTCTTAAATAAATTATCCAAATAAAACTTGTTGTTAGGTTTAATAATTTTGTTAAATTAATTTATAGATGATTCTAGTGAGAGTAATAGTGATATACCAATAACACTACCATAAAAAAAAATTGTTTTCACGTTCTCACCTGAAGAATGGAAAAGTTTAGAGCCGGAAGAAGTCCGTTACAAAAATAACGACAAAAACACTCTACAAAGAGTTCAAGAATATACCATATATTACCAAAAAATACATGGACACCATTATTGGCCGAACATTTTTGGGAACATACTCAGTTACCGTGTTGTCTCTCTTTTCGCAGAGCAAAAGTACATCCATATGGGAATTTTTGCATAAAAGTTGTTGGAAAATGTACTATATGTGACTCCTATTTCGAAGGAATACCTAATGTACGAAAGACCTTCAGCAACTGCAAGGTATTCTTAAACATAGAATCGATTTTATTATACTTTATTCCATATTTTATTATTTTGAAATTAAATTAAAAATATCTTAATTTTTATTGATATATACCTATTTTTTCAGAGTTAACATGGAATGTTCTTACACTGGTAATTTTTACGAAGTGCATAGGGCTAAAAAACGTCGCATGATTGGACCTGCACAATCAAAAGCTATTACAGCTATGATTAATGACGGTCGTCCAAGCGAGTCATTTCGAGAGACAGAAGCAGTACGGTTAATGAAAATAGGTAGGTATTTAATATTAATATTATAATATTACTGTATCATACTTAAAATACTAAAAATATTCGTACTGTCAAAAAACTTGAAAATGTAAAATAAGGTTCCAAATCAAGTAGATACAAAGTCACAAATTAATAATTAGGTTTGGGGTGGGAATAACATCATGGAGCATCCCTCCCTACATTTCCAGATATTTTCCAAACCAACGTCGTAATTAGAAAAACAATTGTTCTAAACATATTTCAATATCTAAATTTTCTAGATTAAAAATTATAAATTAACTAATAAATATCGAAAAATATTTAATAATAATTAATAAAAACTTCCTCAAAAAAATGAGATTTTTCAGGAAGGGAGTTTGGGGAGGAGAGTTAAACTATACAGTATACACTTACAAACACACCACACGGATCCACCGCAGGTAGATTTTCTACCTGATAATTACTGCTTGCATAATCATAAAAACCTAGCAATAGCAACGCATTTCCATGTCCAGCTAATAATTAGGGTGCATCCAAGTTCCGTCCTAAGAACCTTTTTTTATACCACTTCCGTCCCGGTTAAAAAAAAGGTATATACCAATCCCGTCCCGGTTAAAAAAAAGTTACATACCAATTCCGTCCCGGTTAAAAAAAGACGCATACCAATTCCGTCCCGGTTAAAAAAAATAGTAGAATTATTAAAATAATAATAAATAATATGTATAGTATTGTTGTTATAAAATGTATACAAAAAATATAGGTATATTCATAATATTAGTACATCTTCATAATTTAATTATAATTAATCGTAATAATATAAATAATAAAATTCAATTAAAAATTCAATAAATATTAAATAGTTACAAGTTAAAGTCAAACAGGCACATTGTAATATAAAAATAAATATACTATTTATAAATAGTCAAAAATAAAAATATAATACATTTTTAAAAATTTGAAATTGGATTGAATTTAAAGGATATTTCTTTTACAAATTCCAACCGTGATATTTCACCTGAACTATATTTATACATTTTTTCTTTAATAAAATCTTCTTTAGCTAATATAGGATTCCTTCGTTTTATTGTACTTCTTAATTTTATGTAAGAATCTTGTTGAATATATTTTAATGCTTCTATAAATTGATAAATATTTGGGTGGGCATGATAAAACATTCCATTGCATTTAGAATGAAATGATTCACAGTTATTTGTGGTACGGAAAGTACTATGTGAAAATTCAGCCCATATACGAGGTGGAAAAGTAGATTCAGGTGAAACATAATTATCGACCAAGTAATCTAGAAATAAGTCTATTTTTCTATCAACTGGTTTGATTCCCATCATTTCAGACGCAAAAAAATCACCTACTTCATCTGGTGTTAAAAATGGTAATCCAAATATATATTTTAAAAATCTACAAATCTCAGAATTTTTATTCCTATAAAAAGTGGATAATTTTAGATCTTGAATTTTACGCCACCATGATTGACCTAAGTGAAATCGACATCCTCTTAAGTCTATTTCTGGCCAAACTGCATATACGGAATTATGTATAGCCTTTTCAAAATCTGCATAAATAGTTTGAGGTGTAAATTTTAACTGGAGATTATCACATTCTGTTATTAAAAATTTAAAAGCATGTTCATATGTGTTTTTAGTTTTGTCTGGCAGTAAAAAAAATACTAATGGAATATAACTATTTGAATCTTTCAATCCATGAATAGTAAAAAATTGTGTGAATTGTTTTGGGCAACATTTAAAGGTTCCATCAACATAAATAGTACTAATTTTACTTAAATGAGATAAGTTTGTATTGCAAGTAAACATAATAATGTGTGTAATTGGATCATTTATAGTTAAAAAATGTTCGTCATTATTTGTATATATCGTCGTTTTTTCAATAATTCATGAACGTCTTCAATAGATGTGGGTAACATTGATAAAATGGAAGACCTCGCACGATGGATATTTTTTCTAATTAAGTCTATATCATTAGAGGTAATTGTATTAACATCATGATTAGAAAGTTCTTTATGAATAAGTTTCGCTGGTTTTTCACAAATATCATCTACAGCTTTTCTTTTTAATTTATTATTAAGCTTTTGACGATTTAAATTAGTTTCTTCAGTTCTATCATGGCTGTGGTTTAAATTTTCAAAGACAATTTCTTCATTTTTTCCTAATGTAAAAAATGATTTTAAGTATCTATATGCCTTATTATAAAAACTTAATTATTAATAATTTAGTTATCTTACCAATTTTTATATATGCTTTACATTGTTTTTGAATACACTTCCAGCGTTCAATATTATTATTCAATTCTTTATGAAAACAAAATTTAAATTCATTTTTAATTATTAACATTTTACCTTTTTCACTGTACATAGTATCCATATTTTAATAGGTATATTAAATGACACGTACACGCACAAATGACGACTGAAAAGTTTATTTAGTTTCGTTAACTGAAATCTTATTACATATTATCTTTATTTCTATGTGATATGATTATTGTTAAATTCAATTATTTAGTGTGATAACTGAAAATGATATTATCTTTATTTCTATATAATAGGATATTGTGCGATAACTGAAATATCATCACTTGTTACAAGACAGAAATAGTATATTATCCACTAAGAAAAACCTGGGACGGAATTAGTATGTTCATTAAAAAAAACCGGGACGGAACTAGTATACCTTAAAATTCAATTTTTATATTTGGGACGGAACTCGGATGCACCCGTAAAAACTTATTTAAAATTACTACAATATTAACTAGGTACATATATTTTACTTACATATTTGTTTCAGTAACATTATTAGTTTTAAAAACCTCTACAAATATATTTCTAATACCAATAGCAGTACGGGAATCACGATTGTTAGATCTGTTGGCACGGAGTCTCATTATTTTATTACTTTCTTGTACATTTGCAATGTTAAAATTTTCCGATATGATGGTACATTGACGCGAAGATTCGTTCTCTCTATCAATTATTACATTGTGTAATATACATATAGCTTTCACAATATGATCTGCATTCTCAACTTAAGTTTCAATTGATTTTTGAAGTATTCTAAATTTAGAAGATGCAATGCCAAAAACGCACTCAATAGTCATTCTTGTCCTAGAAAGACGATAGTTATAATGTTTTTTATCATTAGCTGATGCTAATTGTTGTCGAGGGAAGGGTCTCATTATATAATTGCGTAACGGGAGAGCTTCGTCACCAACAAATACATACGGTGCTTTAAGATTTGAATTAGGCAAGTTACTCAGTTTTGGCAGTTTTAATGTACCATTTTCCAAACGTTGATAAAACTGTGTATTACACAGGACGCTGCCGTCGCTATCTTTACCATACGAACCAACATCTATCATAACAAATTTATAGTTGGCATCAGCTACTGCCATTAAAACAATAGAGTAGTAGTTGAAAAACATGCTCCCGGAGTTTTTCAGACATTTCAATTTTTTAAATGCTTGGAAAAATAATCTTGAGTCACGATTATTGATATTTTTTCGGTATTGATAGTTCAGTATAAGAGTATACTTGTATTAAAATTTCAGAACTTTCTAACAAATACTCAATATTTCATTAGAAATAAACTTAAAAGAAATCAGACAATATCGTAAAAAATCGTATAATAATTTATTAAAGTGTGTATACAAAAAAATGCTGAGTCACGATTTTTGAATTTTTGTTAGGATAATTAGGTAGGTATATGAGTAAGGTCATATTAAATTTTCAGAACTTTTTGTCAAATATTTAAAATTATATTACATAAAAACTTTCAAACAATTTGGTAAATTAAAATTTCTATATTTAAGTCAAAAGTGCTATAATTGTTCTGAAAATGTTGTCCACGATAAAAAAGTATGTAATTGATATTGGATAAAATTTTCAAGTTTCTAGCTTCAATACTTTTCAATTTATGACTAAATACCTAAAATCTGAACAGTGAAAATCTCGTTTACGGCGGATTTTTACTGATTTTACCGTTTTTACTCAGTTTTTCGATCGTTATTCTTGATTACTGGAAAACTATGGAGAATTTGGAAAAATAACCTCTCTAATGTACCATCTCAGTTCAATTTCAAATCTAAAAAGTTGCTTGACGAAACTTTTGGACAAGGATTTCTATACGAAAAAGTGTTAACAGAAAAAAAAATAAAAATAAAAAAATAAACATCATTGTAAAACCATAAGATCCTTCGCTTCACTCAGAATCTAAAAGTATTGTATTTTAGAATGTCTTTTAACAATATTTTAATGATCCGGTACTTTTCAAAACCGGGACGTTATTAAATCACAGCTTCAAGGTTTCAAATAAAAATAAAAATTATGCTGTAATTAGAATTGATTAACTAATAATTTAACTAAACTTAACTTTAATTAATTAATTGAAAAAATGCATAATATGAAGTATAAAACTACAAATACAGAAAATAAAATTTAAAATAATTAATGTAAATATTTATATTTTAATATTACACTAACAAAAAACTAATTTATATTTATTAAAAATAAATGAAATATTTATTTAATTTTTTTTTCTTTGCTTCTACGTCGCGTTGCTTTATTAATTTTATAAATAATTTAAATTTTAGAGGAAGAAGAAAAAAAAAAATGGAGAGGTTTACCGGACACATTTTTGAGAGAAAAAAAAATAACAAAAAGTCGTTCCGGAGATTCGCAAGAAGGTGCTGAGGTGTATTTTGGAAAATGGTCCTATTATAAGATGATGTTATTTTTAAAAGACACGACTAATCCAAGAAGATGGAAATATTTCAGACCAAGAAGATGTACTTCAAGAATGTCCTGACACTTATGGAGACCATGATATTGATGTAGACCATATTGATAACAATGACTCAAATACTATGAATGTATTTAATGTATCAGAAACTAGTCAAAGAGTTAAATGTATACCAACAGTTGAATCATGCAGTACACCATCGATGTCAAACTTATCTAGCAATTCTGATCACACACTACCTTGCAAGAACAAAAAAAAAAAATGAAGATAAATATTTAGAAGTTTTACTGAAAATTGAAAGCCAAAAAGAGACACTTTTACAACAGTCCAATAATAATGTAACCACTTCAGAAATCAATGAAGACATGTCATTTTTTCAGTCTCTTATTCCATATTTTAAAAAATTAGGTTCAATCCAAAAGATTCGAATCAGAAGTAAATTTCAAAATATTTTAATAGAAGAACTATCTCCGATTCGGGAACATGCATTAAATGTTTCAAATATACATATACCACCATACATCGCAGAATCTACTCCAGATCATCAAATATCAGCTTCAGCAACCTTCAAAACTCAACAATATACTTCACAAGAAACGGGTTATCATTACATTCATTCATCCGATATTCAATAAAAATTAAACTTATATTTGTTACATTTTATTTTAAAAAGCAGAAAAGTCATTAAATTGTTATCGAAGGGAAAAGGATATCTTTTTTTTTTAAGAATTTGCTTTAAAGTCATTATTATTAAAATCATTTTCAGTGAAGGTACACTGAATTATTATTAATTATTTAACTTTACATATTTAATAATCATATTGTTTATTAATTATTCACATTATATACTTATATTGGTTTTTTTTTAATATATAGGTTAATAAATGTGTAATTAAATTAAAATTATAAAATAATACAATAATACAATTAATCTTTCTTCGATTGGTATAGGATCTTGAAAATTTGTATATTTAAGGTTAAATTCTGGTCTTATCATTTCTACTTAGTACTCCAATGTTTCAACGGTCATCCTGGTATACGATCGAAACAAAACGTCATTATTTCCGAGTT
Source organism: Therioaphis trifolii (assembly GCA_027580255.1). Classification (NCBI taxonomy): domain Eukaryota; kingdom Metazoa; phylum Arthropoda; class Insecta; order Hemiptera; family Aphididae; genus Therioaphis; species Therioaphis trifolii. Next base: position 187,160 of record JALBXZ010000066.1, read on the forward strand.
GATTATATAAATGGTAAAACTCTCCAAAAACTAAACGGTCTTTTAAAATGTCTGAATTGGTATGAAACGATCTTTTAATTTTTTTATACCTGAACATATAAATGTTTATACGTCCGTGAAGTTGCCCCCCCCCCCCACTTTAACCCAGGAAGTTCAAACCTCTTTAGAAAAATTGCTACTCATTTGCTAGAATTTGCTATGGAGTTTTTAGAATTTGCATGTTTTTGGTTTTCCCAGAAAATTTTGTTTTTACTTGATGGGGCCAACTTCACCGTAGCCCTCCCCACTTTAACCTAGGAACTTCAAACGTCCTTAGAAAAATTGCCACTAATTTTCTATGCAGTTTTTAGAATTTGAATGGTTTCGGTTTTCCCAAAAAAAATTTTTTTTACTTGGTGGGGCCAACTTCACCGTAGCCTCCCACTTTAACCCAGGAACTTCAAACCTTTTTAGAAAAATTGCTACTAATTTGCAAGAATTTGCTATGTAGTTGAAAAAAGTATGAAACGTTCAATATTTATGATAATCATTAAAATAAATGAATTATTATAATAATTTGAACGGGAACAACTTCGCAGTACCCCCAAATTTCACCCTGATAACTCAAACCTCTTGCCAGTGAACTGTAAAAGATATTACAATCTTATATAATTTTATCTAATTTTGAGCTCCTCATATTTCAAAAAAACGTTATAATAAAATAAAAATGACTTATTCGTAGTTTATCAATTCTTTACTTTGTTTTATGTTATTATTATAGAGTATAAGTCATGATGAAATTTTTTATTAAATTTAAAAAATTAAAAACAAAAAAAAGTTCAATTTTTATGATAATCAACAACATAAAATGAATTATTATAATAAACCCAAATTACATTTCAAGTTTTTCTTGTTTAATCTTAAAAATTAAAATTAAAAAAAAAAATTAATCATGGTTTATATTTTGAAATATAAAAATATTAAAAAAATAACTGCAACTGCTAAAAAGTAAAAATGATCTCTTATAGTTTTACATAAAATATTATATGAGGGTTAATATGATGTTTTTTTGTCACTTTTAATCTTATTTATTTTTGGACTTAAGTCGTTGTGAGCTTTCCAAGTTCCATTGGCTCTTCTTACATACCCAATATAATGATCAGAGCCATAGCCTATGGCACCTCGAAGTATAAACCTACAAATAACAGATGTATTGTTTAATTGTATATTATAAAGTTATGGGTTTTTTAATTTTAATAATTTATTTTATCGTTCTTAGCAATAAAAACACAGTTAATTTTGTGAACAATAATAGAATAAATTGATTCAGTTTTAAACTTACTTTTCTGAATTAACACATATCTCCACAGGAAAGTCATGTAATGAGAACTGTTGTTCATCCGCAATAATATCAGCTTCAATGAATATATGGTTTTTTGATACCTTAACGATGTTATTAAACCATCACAATTTTTATCCGGACACTTGTAATTTGTTTTTGCTTTCGAATAATTGCATACTACTTCATTTGGATTTCGGGTACCGGCCATCATCCACTGGCCTAACCAGTAATAAATCGTTAGAGTATCCCGTTTTTCCGAAAGCATTTGTGTCACAGGTATGTTTCCAGCACTTGAACTTACCACAGCTTCATATAAAAATATATGACTTGATAAGATATCAATGGATGACCGTTTAAGTTTTTTGATCAAACTTCCAGTCGCATCTATCGATAACTTACAATATGTTTTTCTCAGATCTTTATAAATTGCTAACTGATGTTTTTCCAATAATGAAAAATAAATGGATCGATGACAATAAAATGTATAGAACCAGAATATACAGAATTATGTTTTAACTCAATTTATGATTCTACTGGACATTTACCATTCATTCCTAATTTTTTATTTTTCCCTTCTAGTTTGACTTTTCTCAAAACATCATTTCGGTACAAATTTGGAGGGGAAACGTTTCCAAATTCTAAATTTGATACATTTTTTCTCCTCCAATTACACGCTAATTCATTTTCTAGTTCATCACCTATAGTTTTACGTTTTACTCCTCTTAATGGCCGTTTTGTTGTATGCTCAGTCTCAAGTCCGATGGTGTTTTTCGTTAATACGGATAATTCCAATGGTTCATCTTCTTTTGGTTTAAAATCACTCCAACCATAAAGATTTTGGAAGGTTCTGGAAAAACCTTAGCCCTTTTGTAAATAAAATTACATGGAAGCTTATGTTTTAACAAAAACGCATCGTTTATAATATCAGCCCACACATTTGGTTTCAATACTTGATAATTTCTTCTTTTAGTTCCCCATTGATATACCACTGTTTCGGGACATATTAATCTAAATTTATCATAAGACAGAGAAAATTTGAATAACTCCCTACTAGATTTTGAAAGTGATGATGATGACGATTCTGATGTTGATAAAAATGATTCATCCGTTGAACATACCTTATCATTTGGTGATATTTTAATTGCTCTCTCTTTAAAATCAAGTAACTCCTTCAATTGTGTTTGCCAATTATGTCGGTTATAAAATACAGCCAAATGTAAGGTTATAGGTTTCATTTTTCCTTCGAGAATAGTTGATATTTGTTTCCAAATTTCTGAAGATGCTTTTTTCAATATACCATTTTCATTAAATAAGTAATTTTTCTTTTTTTTAAGAACATTGAAAACAATATCTAGATCAACTAATGGTTTTTTACCTTTCTTTGATTTTCCCTAAAATAAAATTATTCGATTTATTTGATTATTTGATTTCATATATAAATCATACATTTATTTTTTGTAATTTATAGAAGTTATTATTTAATAAATGAGGTCATGTAGAGATGTAGAGTAGGCGAAGTAAATCTAGTTAATACTTTGGAGCGTAAAAAGTAAAAATCGATCAGTGTAAAATCTTGTTTACGGCGGATTTTACCGTTTTTACTCAGTTTTTCGGCAGTTTTTCCTCATTCCTGGTAAAACTAAGGAGAATTTCGAAAAATTACCTGTCTAAATTAACAACACAGTCCAATTTCGTATCTCAAAAGTTGCTGGACGAAACTTTTTTCAAGGTTTTCTATACGAAAAAGTGTTTAAAGAAAGAAAAACATCATTGTAAAACCATAAGATCCTTCGCTTCACTCAGAATCTAAAATTTAGTTTTTCATTAATTTTTTGTTTGTTTATCATGATTATTAAAAAAATACTGTGGTATTTTTACTTTTGATCTCCTAAATACCAATTATATTCACTTTATACCAAAAAAATTGCAAAAGTTGTAAATCTAATTACTTTTACTGCCTTAAAAGGTGTCTTCGGACTCAAAAAATAAAAAACAAATCATTTCGCTTAGAATCTAAAATGGACAACAGCAGCTATACATAATGTACCTACACATTACAAGATCCAAACAATTATTCAATTTAAATTTAAAAAAGTTTAAAACTGTCTTTAGAATAAAAAATAAATGTAATTTTTGTTGGTACTGCGGTGTAGGACATTTAATATCAATTTAATTCAAATTGAATCACTGAATAAAAAACAACTAATTAATTGCATACACTGTTTAGTTTAGATCCTAATTATACGTGCATCTGATAATCTTAATATTTATGTTTTTGAATATTTTTCATTTGTTTAATAATATTAGTTTATTTGTTTGTAGGTATGTGTTAAAATATTGCTGTATTTCTTAGTTAATATATGTTCTATATTATTATTTACTCACTCCCCCTGTCAAAAGCTGTATTAATTGGAGAAGTGGTAATATGTATATACTATACTAATGTATTTATTAATTTTATTGACAAAACAAAATAAATCGTTACTACAATTATTATTATTATTGTTTTTTAAACCTTGAAATTTCAAATAACCTAGATTTTATGATTAATTTGGAATAAATAGGTTCTTTTTAAAGAATCCACAACAGGCTAAGTAATTTTATTAAACATTCAATTTACAAGGAATATGGAAGAAACTTCAAAAGCAAACTAAATATTAAATACTTATACATTATTTATGTATGATATGGTAAGAATATTTTTTAATTTAAATAGGTACTTACGTTGGACTCCATGGTGCTATAAAATTAATTTCTGTACTATTACTGAAATATTAATGTTGCGTGCTATACAACAAATAGATGAATAATGATTTATATTATTTGATATTTGGATAACTAAATATTAAAATGCAGAAATAAGTCGGGAAAAGCTATTTATAACCAACATATTATTTTACGATAATTTTGTACATTATTTAATAGAATATTTATAAAACCTATACGTCTTCTTTAGTGTTATTTTTAGATTATCGTTTTAATTATTATTGCTGCAACACATTGTTATCGGTCATGTAAAATTTCCATAATACAATAGTATTTTATTTTCGTGTATTTTGATAATATTAGTACAATCCCACTGGCCATGACTATAGTCTATTCGGAATAAGAAACATAGACGGCGGCCGACTACTGCGCATGGGCGTAGCCTCACTACCTCACTACGCATATCGAGCTTTGGCACCGTCGCCAGCGAGAGCGTCGCCTCATTATATTGTTGACCAGTAACGCGAACAAATAACTTAAAATGCATTGTTTACATTATTTTCGCATGCGGTAACGAACTAATACGGCGACAACGGTCGTATGTCAGCGGCCGTCGTCGGTAAAATAGACGCATAGTGGGAGAAACATCTATCCGCCGCCGTCGAAAACTGGTCACCGCCGTCTACGTTTCTAATTCCGAATAGACTATAGTTCCTTATCAAATGTGTGCGTGTTGCGGACTATAAACCTAACTATAATAACTATTTATATTTTATAATATCCACAGTAGTCAATATTATACCTTTCTAAAATTTCTTATATCAAATATTTCATCGATTTTAAAAGATTTAAAAAACAATAATATGTATGATGGAAACTCATTCAAAAAAAAGTACTGATCTATTTTATAATACGTATTATCTTTTACAGAAAATTGGGGTTGTGCTTTGACGAGTTCAAAGTATTTCGTTGGGTCCAATTGATACATCGTTCTACTTGAGAAAATGATTAACGATGTATCCAATTTCATTTGGATGAAGGTATTTTATTTTATGAATTCAGTCATATCGAACAAGTTTTTAAATCGCGAATTAACAAATACAAAAAAAATTCAACTAAATTGAAAGTAAAGTGGTAACTGGTGTGAAATATTTAAATAGGTAGGTACCTACACTAAAGCTCATAACATTGATACAACAAACATATCATCAATTGTAGAATATTCTTTAGCGATGCCAGGTACAAATGCTGCAATAGAAAGGGTTTTTCTACCATCAATGTCTTATGGACAGATGAAAAAAATTATTTTTTTGTTTGGAACTAAAAAATCAATTATTATTGTGAAAACACATTTTTCAAACTATTCTTGTAATGAGTTTTATGATATTTTATTAAAAAAAGTTAATAACTTGATGCTATTAGTTCAGCTTAAAAGTACACAAAAATAGCAGATGAAGACCACCCAGTGTAAAAAAACGCTCAGTATAAAAAAAACCACCTCAAAAAGTTGTGATATCATTTTATAGCTATGTATTTAAACTATATAGGAATAGATATATTATTATAATTTATGTTAAAATTCACTGCTTATAAATTGAACTTAGCTGGTGACTTTAAAATTATAACACTTAATTAGTAATTTATAAAAATTAATTTATATAACACTTAATTAGTGTCACTCATTTTCAAAGATAACATGTAGGTATACTCAATACGAAATGAATTCTCATGAGTTTTAAATAATGTCACCAGCTAAGTTCAATTTATAAGCAGTGAATTTTAACATAAATTATAATAATATATCTATCTATTCCTATATAGTTTAAATACATAGCTATAAAATGATATCACAACTTTTTGAGGTGGTTTTTTTTATACTGAGCGTTTTTTTACACGGAGTTTGGCGTAGTATTTTTGTTGGGATATCACAAATTTTATGTTATTATTATTGTTGTTGTTGTTGTAAGAATTATTATTAAATATAATAATATCAGGTTATAATACAGTGGCCTACGGAAGTCAATAAGACGTATAACGCTGGACGTGCATAACAGACAGCGGTTGACGCGAGAAAGAACAATATTGAATATACAATACATTTATACATAGTACATAATATTATTATGATACCTATTATCGCGGTATAATCGCACCGCGAGCCGTTACGTATTAACTGGAAACACCGCCGCTGCAAGCGCTGTAGCGCGTTCGCAGCACGTCGTGCAGCCGAGTGAAAATGACAAAGCACGCGCGTGTGTGTATCTCCTCAGTGGGCGGGGAACTTCATGCGGGCCGCAGGGAATATTATCGAATAACATTTTCTTATTTACCATAAAAATTCATAATATATTTGGCTATAACTCCATTTATAATGTTCAAATCGGATTAAAAAGTGCAGCATTTCCTTCTACGGAACATTTCCAATAAGATTGGTGCATTGTCAAACTTAATTATTCTACAAGAAATTAGATATGCATTGTCAACTATTTTTTTTCGTGATTTCCGATGCTTCCTGTAATTATACCCGGCAGTTGTCGCGCGTTGTGATTGCCGATGCGTTCATTTTAAGGCGTTTTTTTTTATACTTAGCGCGACCCTGCCGGGTCGTCGGATTTTACACTTTTCACATTTCAGTTATTTAGTCATTATTCTAAAATTATTGAGGCTTGGAACTTGACATTTTTATCCTATATCTAAGACCTACTACTTCACGTTGAAAAAATTTGCAAATCATTTTGAATAATTTTGGCCTAAATATTGAAATTTGAATTTACCTTATTGTTTGAAAGTTTTTATCTAATAAAATGTTTAATATTTGGTAAAAAGTTCTGAAAATGCCTAACGATCCTTAAAAAAAGTTCGAAAATCGGTAGTCAGCATTTTGTTTTTTATAGACGTTTAAATAAATTTATAAAAATTCGTATACGAAATATCATTTTATAAATGTAAATACCATTTACAAAAATTTTCAACTGTAAATGTGTATAAAACTTTTCCGGTGTATCCGATCATTATGAAACTTGGAGTTTAGATATAAAAACAAGTTCTGAATCTTTTGGTAACAGAAAATTTCTACCGAGTTAAAAATTCAATATTTTATGAGAGTTTAATTACAAATAAATTCACCAAAAATTCTACTCATAGCGGTAAAATATGAAAACAGTATAATATATTATAGTGTATACATATTATACTGAAACATTGCTCAGAATCATTTTATACTTAAGAAATGAGTCATTGTTTCTTTAAAACTCTATACACTTATTATCACCATTATTTTGGTTGAGGACTGAACGGACGAAGGACGAACTTACAACACCATCATCTCACTTACCCGCTTTTTTTATTTTATTTTTATGGTCACTTAAATTATGTAACTAATGCTATAAATCACATTAAATTGAAATACAAATTTGGAAATAATTTAATATTAATTTGCTTGTGGTCTCAAATTATTTATAATTTTCATAATATTCAATAACATTTTTATTTTTTATTAAATTAACTTTTAAATAATCATACAAAAATAATATGAACATGATGAGAAAACTTTTTTTGTACGTAATATATATTAATTTATTGTACAACATAATTTAAGACATAATAATAATGATGTTGGTCTTGATAACCATGATACTAAAACTAAACTAAGTGTTAACGTAATACAGTGGAATATAGAATTCAAATATAAATGACATTATACCTATGTAATAAACCGACCTATTTTACATTTGCATATTTGACTTATCCATACACGTCCTTGGGTCGTCACCCGGATCTACCGAAAGAACTCCTTTTACTAAATATATATTTCAATATCCAACACGTGTATGCATTAATTATTAATAACTATTTTAATTATAAACCACTAACATTTACTTTTAGTTTTTTCCGATTTATTGTATAACATTTACTTTTGATTTTTAAGATTTATTGCTTTGTTTTTAACATTTTCGGGTAACGACTATTCCACAAGGTTGCACAGTCGTTACTCACACCTATCATAAGACCTATACCAATCTTTTTTGTATAAATACGAGGTGTAGTGCTTGTGATAGATTAGATTAGGTTAACTAACAAGTCCGACCCTACTAGGAGATGTAATCTGGTCGTAGCGCCGCGCCGCTACATCGTCGCCAGCTCTTATATCAAATCTCGAGTAGTATTAATCTCAGGCAATTAACTCTACCAATTGTCTTCAAATTTATGTTAATTTTAATAAACGAATACTCTTATAACTTTATTAAAACAGTGTTATTCTTTTAATTTGACTAACACAATCTCCTGGTCCCGAATATACGTTCGTGACCTTTGCAAGTTTCGTCAACGGTGTATTGTTCCGACTATTGGCACACCAAGATAGTCGGGCACTACATAATTTGGTGTCAGGTGTGGGGTTTTGTCTAGGTGAAATATATTTTGGATAACATTTCTTTACGAAGTTAACCCAAAATAAGTAACCTACAAACCTATTACTGACGAACACCGGAGCACATCACGTTTCGCCAAACGGACCAGAAATTTCCAGATTGCAGTCAAGCCCAGCAGAGGTAGACGCAGTCATTTTCAAACCACCAGGATCTTCTTTTTTTTCCAAAAACTCAGACAACATGAATACTTTGTAAGTTATTTTAATAATATTTTCTGTCAGTCTGAAAGCCTGGGAGGGTCCAATCAATTTTTTTTTGAAACAAATAATTTTTTTTTGATAAATCCTAGTAAGTGAATACTAGATGAAATAATAATTTTTTTTTGATAAATCCTAGTAAGTGAATACTAGATGAAATAATAAGTTTTGATAAATCCTAGTAAGTGAATACTAGATGAAATAATATTTTTTTTTGATAAATCCTAGTAAGTGAATACTAGATGAAATAATAATTTTTGATAAATCCTAGTAAGTGAATACTAGATGAAATAATAATTTTTGATAAATCCTAGTAAGTGAATACTAGATGAAATAATAATTTTTTTTTTTGATAAATCCTAGTAAGTGAATACTAGATGAAATAATAAGTTTTGATAAATCCTAGTAAGTGAATACTAGATGAAATAAATTAATTTTTGATAAATCCTAGTAAGTGAATACTAGATGAAATAAATAATTCTGATGAGTTAATATAAATATTTTTTGTTAATCCTAGTAAATGATTACTAGAAGTAGAGTAAATAAAAACGGTGATAAAGACGAAAATCAAGACTCGAATTTAGGAACATCAATAAGTACAAACAGTTCAATTAACGATAGCGAATTAACTGATAAAAACGAATCAAACAGTAGCACGAATAGCGATTTAAATTTGAATAAAACATTTATCGAATCACCCGATAAAATGGCAGCTACCTTAAGTTTTGGGGAAGCACTAAAATTAATACCAAGTTTTTCTGGGGGACATGAGGGACTCCTAGCAACTTTTGAAAACAAATGCGATATTGTAATAAATCATATCGACGATGATATTAAACCAATAATTCTGACAGCTATACTAGCACAATTAACCGACAAGGCACACGAAGCCGTAAGGTATCGAGAAATAACATTCTGGGAGGAACTTAGAACCCATTTACGTACCATTTTTGGTAAAACACATTCAGTTCAATTTTTACAAAAACAATTAAGTCAACTAAAACAATTTGATAGAGAAACGGTTCAAGATTTTGCAAATAGAGTAGAAAAAACTTATCACGAATTAACTAGCGCATTAACAACGGGGAAACCAGCCACAGAAGCTAAAATTATCGCCCAAACTATACACTCACAAGCGTTGAGTATTTTTATTTCGGGTATACATTATAGCATACGCTTAATTTTAAAAACTAGTAAAGTTACTACATTTGGGGAAGCCGTCTTTTTGGCACTAGAAGAAGAAAAATCTAATGAAAAAAACGAGTATAAAAATAATAATTTCAAAAATCGTGGGTTTAATAGAAATAATAATAACAACGGGAACTATAACAATAATAACAATAATAAGAAAAATGTAAAATGTCATCGATGTAATAGACTTGGACATTACAGTAACGAATGTAGGACTAGCGAGCATAAATTAAATCAAACGCGAAATATAAATGACAACACAAATCGAAATACGGGAAATCAAATAAGATTCTGTAATTATTGCAAAAAGAGTAATCATGTAATAAGCGAATGTAGAAAACGCATGTATAACGAGAAAAATAAAAACGAACAAGGGAGAACACCCAATAATGGAAATAATAATAATCGCAATAATTATAATAATAATGATAATAATAACAGATCAGTAGCCGAGATCGAAAATCACGTACGCACAATAACATACATGGAAAGGGAACACATTAAATGTACATCAGACAACTTTGAACCTTCCACAATAAAATTATTCGTAGACACGGGAGCCGATATGTCTTTAATAAAAATCTCCGCGTTACGAAAACAGGTTATTGTAAATGAATCACAAAAACGCACCATTTGTGGTATAACAGCAAATCCGATTAACACCTACGGGACTGTAAATACACATATTAACATAGAAGGAAAGGAATTTTTAATTAAATTCGATTTTGTACCAGCAGATTTTCGTGTACCGGAATCAGGTATTATAGGCCGAGATTTTATCAAGGCTAACCGCATAGTCTTAGATTTCAGCCGGGACATGTTTATGATGCCAACGTGCAACGCCGAAAAAAACGAATCACTCGTAATTCCACCGCGTAGTAATTGCGTTCTGACTATCTCGACCGATGAATTAATCAATCACAAGGTCATAACAGTAAAAAACCAGGAATTAAACGAGAACGTAATAATCGCGAATTGTGTCAGCCCGGTCATAGATAATAAAATAATAAGCAACATTTTGAATATATCAGAAGAGCCATTTTTTATAGAAGACTTAAAAACCAGTAATTTAAAATGGGAGCCATATCATGAACAGGTTCTAACAATAAATATTTTCCGGATACTATAAATAATGATCGAATAAATAAACTTAAAGCGCTTATTAGCACCGAGAAATTAAATTCCGAAGAGAAGGAAAAACTAATTGATTTATGCACGGACTATTCAGACATTTTTTTTTTAGACGGGGACAAACTGTCGTCCACTAATATAGTAACACATTCAATTAACACACCGCGTTGTGTAAAACCAATTAATATACGCCTATATAGATTACCCTGGGCATATCAGGAGGAAATAGAAAAACAAATAACTGAAATGAAAGATAGCCAAATAATACGCAACTCGACCTCTCCATTTAATTTTCCATTAGTGGTAGTTAAAAAGAAAAATTTAGACGCAAACGGAAAACCCAAATTACGAGTATGCGTAGACTTTACGAAATTAAACGAAATTACTGAAAATGAAGCATATGGATTACCGAACTTAGTAGAAATATTAGATTCACTAGGCTCATCAAAATACTTTTCAACGTTAGACTTAGCTAGTGGATATCATCAAATAAAAATCGATGAACAAGACACGCATAAAACCGCATTTTCTAGTAAATCTGGACATTACGAATTTTTAAGAATGCCTTTCGGACTTAGTTCTGCACCAGCCACGTTCACACGAGCGATGCGCGCAGTACTTACCGGACTAGAGGAATTTAGCACCGCATATCTTGACGATATCGTAGTACACGGGTCCAGTTTACGAGCACATTTAGAACGCTTAGAACGCGTATTTATTCGACTAAGGTTATACAGATTAAAACTTCAACCTAATAAATGCTCTTTTCTCAGAAAAGAGGTACTTTATTTAGGGCACGTTATAAGCGAACAAGGTATATTACCAGACCCAAGTAAACTCGACTGTATAAAAAATTATCCACGACCTAAAAATGCTAAAGATATTAAATCTTTCTTAGGACTTTTGAACTATTACAGGCGTTTTGTAGACAATTTTGCGAAAATAGCCAAACCTTTAACTTATTTACTAAAGAAAGACGTTCCATTTAATTGGACGGATAAATGCGAAAACGCATATGAAGAATTAAAAAATAAACTTATAAGTCCACCTTTATTAACTTATCCAGATTGGGACAAGGGAGAATTTAATTTAATGACCGACGCAAGTCAATTTGCCATTGGCGCTATTTTATCCCAAGGAAAGGTGCCACTCGATAAACCTATAGCATATGCAAGTAGAACTTTAAACCAAGCCAAAACAAACTATAGCGTTATTCAAAAAGAACTCTTAGCCATAATTTGGGGAGTCAAACATTTTAGACCATATTTATACGGGAGACGTTTTACAATAATCACTGACCACCGTCCACTTACTTATTTATTCGGATTAAAGGACGCATCATCACAATTAATGCAATGGCGATTACAACTTTCCGAATATGATTATGAGATAATATATAGAGCGGGAGCCCAACATTCTAACGCCGATTGTTTATCGCGTATACGTTTAGTGCAAGGTCAAACCGATTTAAAAGACATAAATTATACTAAATTTTTAGAACAGGAGAAGCCCGTCGTAATTAATAATAATATAATCGAGAGTAAAAATAGTATAAAGACAACTATGTTAGACGAAAACTTGTTTCTACCATTACCAAAAAACGGGTTGTTAACGCATGGGCCAACACGTGATATCTTGACCCAGCGAAATATTACGATACCTAAATTCAAGGATGACGACAAATTTGTTACATACAAAGTAGCTGAACAGATGATTATTCTTTTCCAGTTCGATAATAATTTAAGCGCCGAATCAATTTTTGAATTAATTACCGAAATGAAAACATTATGCGAAAATAATTTAATAACAAGTTTTTCTACCACTCGATTAAATGGTGTCACTACGTTAACTAGTTTTGATCGAATAAGGAAAATGTTTAAATTCATATTCGCAGACACTGACATTAAAATAAATATTTACACGGAACAAGATTTTACGTACGTTCCGCTAGCAATTTTTGATAAGAAATTTCAGGGGTTACCAAAATCCGGTAATTCCTGTATACAAAATTGCCTAGCAAGCCCCTACTATTGATAATTTGTTAAAAAAAAAAATTGCCAATGTTCAATTTGTACAATAAGTTGCCTATGGGGCTCAAAATAAATTGCTATTGTTCAATTTCATATTTTCATCAGATTTACCAACATAATAAAATTAAAATTGCTAACGTTCAAAAATGCTCACATAGTGCCACCTATGTGGCTAGAAAAAAAAAAAAAATTGCCAATGTTCAAAAATGATCACAAGATTAGTTATCTATGGTATAATTGTATAAAATATAAATTATTTTTGTACAATGACACAATGTTAATATTTTACAAATAATAAAAAAAAAATTGCTAATGTTCAAAATGACACAAAAAGTTTCCTATTGTCACAGTTCAAATTATTAATTTACTGATTAAATATATAAATAAGACTGAAATTAAAATCGTTGGTATGCTACCAACTACGTTAACTAGTTTATAATATAATAGTCGTAAAATCGACTTCTAATATTTATTGTTAAATTACTTAAATTATTTATAGCTTATATACTAATTAATATATTTCGTACAATAGATTAATTATTAGTATCGCTTATTAGTTATTTCCTTTTCAAATTAATATTTAAATTTATTATGGCTAATCTACAACCATTATTATGTCAAAATACATAACAAAATAAACAACTATCACAAATAGAAAAAATTTCAAAAAAGTATTTTTCAACTTTTTAAATTTTGTTTAATTCACCCTCTTATGGTAATTTTACTTTGCATAACAACTGGACCCATGCTTTTAGATTCTTAGTACAGTGATAGTGAAAGATCTATTGGTTTTGTTTCACAATATTATTATTTAATCATTTTTTTTAAATTATTGATTTATGTCCTATGTCCATTACTAAAAATTAAAAATTGACACAGGTATGTTAACAATTAATATTGAAACCAAATGTTATGATTTCACTGTAAAATTCCATATTTTATTTTTCCCTTGGTACCAAGACAGTAAATTTTATTGTTTCCCAACAATTCTCATGAATACATTTTTCCTGCCAATTGTTGATAATAATTGAACGGCGTTATGCAGAAAGCAACCATCCCACAAATGTTCTATTTGGAGTTAATTCAAGTTTTAGAAGAATATTTTTTTTAAATTGGTTAGTACCTCATATGTTCTAAAACCAATATACCTTATTAATTAGATGTATGTACTTCCAGACTTATCAATGAAATTTCTTATCTAGTAGTATATAAAGCTCAATATTTTTAATTTTGTGGGATGGTTGCTTTCTGCATAACGCCGTTCAATTGTTAGATATAAATTTCTTTCAACTGAATAACTGCATACTTATATTATTTATAATTTACAAAAGATAAGTAGGTATGTATTCTTCTAATTAAGTGCCAGATACAGATACGTTCGTCTATTATTATTTTTGTTCTAAGGGTATGAAATTAATGCTAAATGTTGAACTACTTGTGGACCCAGATTGGTAATCTAATAATTTTGTATTTATTTTCATCATAAAAAGGCATTTTGCATTTTAATTACAATAATGTTGTTTTTATAACAACAATAACATCTAATAAACTCAAACTAGTACATATAACCGTATAATATATAATATATTAATAATAATAACTATATTTATTTACAATTTGATTACATACAATAGTACAGGTTGATCTACTCACTAAAGCCAAAGGCTGTAGTGTGAGTAGGGTTCAAAAATATTATAGTAAAAAACTAAATATTACATAGTTATAAGAAAAATCTTTGATCATAATTTAAGTCAAATTATATGTCATATAAACTTAATATAAATAAATTAATATTAAATATAAATAAATTAAATATTAAATATATACTTAATATAAAATTATTAAATAGTAAAATATTTAAAGTTTATTCCATCAATATAACGTTTAAACTATAGAAAATTGTTACAAAAACAGATTTTTAACCATACACAAATTTTGCAAAAAACAAATAATAAGTAAAATTTATTAAATTCAGTTATCACTGGAGGAATAACAATTACACTTGAAATGTTATATCTAGCACTAGCATAAGAATGTGAAGAATACATAATTAATTCCTTATATTTAAACATATATATATATATATATATATATATATATATATATATATATATACATAATTTGTTGTGATATAAGGTATTTAAATCAGATATACAATATTCATTAAAAATATAATTGCTTAGGTATAAGAGGTATTTCAATAAAAATTTAGATAATGATGAATTATGATGATTGCACATGTATTCATAGAAGATGTAGTAAATTATAGACCTTGTATACCTACCAAATTATAAAATTATAGTCAAAATGCATACAAGACTATTCAAATCTAAAAATGACTGTTATAGAAACAAACTAAACAGAAATAAAAAATAATTATTTATTTATAATAATAAAAATAAGTTTTAGTAAAAATAGAATTAATTATGTTGATTACACTGAAATGAATAAAAATAATTTATTTTTTGTTTCAAATTAAACTTTCCCTTAAAAATTTGAGAATGTATGGAGTACCCACAATGTGTAAATACATGTGCTTCTTTTGACAAATTACTCACATAAACTGTGACACATTTTCATAATATCTGGACCATACTTCCAAAAAAAATTATGAATTAAAACTTTTAACTTACAAAATAAATACAAATAATATTGATGTAGATACTAGATAGAACGTAAATGACAGTTTATATAATATTTAATTTTATGTTCTTGCCATAAATCATGTTTCTCCCCGCCTCTTTGGACTCAACGTAACATGCCATCCTGGAAAAAAAATATTATTAATTATAAATTAATGTAACTTTAATAATCTGAAGTAAATGGTTAAAAATGATTTAAGGTCTTAAACATGTCATACAAGTCATTAAATGTTAAATGTTATAATTAATATGCCTATACAAATTGTACTTAACAGCTTAAATTATTGTTTTATTTTGATAATACTATAACGTGTCTAGCGAATACTGAGTTGTGAGTAGTGACCATTTATTAAAATATTTAACTCAGATGTAAAGTTCTTTCGGGTTTTTCAAAAATATTCATTATATTTTCACTATTTATACAAATGTTGTTTTCTATTGTTTATAATACTTAAAAAACTGAATCTATCCTGATTCATGCAAGTACGCAAATATGTTTTAATCCGTCTCATAGTAGAAAATGATCTTTCACATGTTGCTGTACCTATTGACTGTAAGTGTAACAACGTGAATAGTAATAAATCTATTATCTATAGAGTATAGACTATAATATCTATGTAAATATTTAAAAAAAAATCATAATAATAATTTAACATAATATAATATAATATAATATATGAAAATGTTATACATTAAAAAAAATTTCAATTTTTTATGGTGGCTGTGGATTATGTTGAGTAGGCTAAGACCCTCAAGCCCCCTCTTATTTGCGTCTATGAGTACAACTGAGTTAATTTTACCTGGTTAATATTTAAAATGAAATTAAATTAAAGTGGAAATAGTATATTAGAGTATTAGACTTCAAACAGACTAGTAAATTGTAATATTATTCAATTTAGTTGGAAATAAGGTAAGGAAAAGAATCAATGAAATACATCATTTTGAAAAAAAAGTGATAATAAAATCGATGATAAAACTGATAATGATAACGAGGTCAGCCATTTGAATTCACGAGAGCTTCGCAGCAGCAAGATTTTTGGCATCCTTATCACGAATATGAGCGCGCATAGTGGAGTAATACGGAGTTACTATCATGAATATATTTCTCTTTCGATTTTGGCGGTTTTTAAACATGGATATTTTTCGAGTGAGCGCATATTATCTATAACAAGAATAGTCACTCTCACGCGCTGTGAATTTTTACAATAGCCCTAATATGAGTTATAATTGCATGTTGTGATATTCGTACAAATTTCGAATATTAATAAATTTACTGTATACCCTGTCCACTATTTCAGTGTCGCTACTTGCTAGACGCTTGTTAAAATAATTAAATAGTAATATAATACATACAGTTTCTTTAAAAAATCTGACAAATCGACAATACTGTTCATTTAATTTTGTTAAGTGTTTGTTAACAAGTGATGTATTGTGCATTTCTGCCCAAGTCATTTAGTCTATTATTCTGTGGCTTAAATCAAATAAATTACAAAAGAGAACTCAATAGTAACATAATTGTTAAATGTTTCTTATGATACATCACCTTAAGTAAGTTTGTAGAAAACCTACATATCTTCATGATACCTAGTATCTACCTATAGTTGTTGGAACTCAAAAATTGTTCTGAACAATGGTGACTATTCTTTTGGTGTAAATATGTACAAATTATACATATTAATAATTAGATCAGACAATTTATGTGGTAAATTTTTCTGAATTAACTTTTGCTTGTTAAGGTGGAACAAATATAAAAAGAAATTACTATGCCTGGTGTGTTTATAGTGGTCATTTTAAATACATATAATAATCATGACAATATTAACAGAAGATATTTTACTAATCATACTAATGACACAGCATTAGATTATGAGTGAAGCAAATTATGTACTTAAATAGTAAAATGTTACACATTTTATACTTGAAAAGTGGTAAAAAGAAAATAATTTTAATATTTTATTAATTGAGTAAAATATTAGTAGTTCCCATATAAATTAAATATTTTTCAGGAATTAATTCACTTTGATTATGTTCCTTACAGAATTTATTTTATTTATTTAATCATATTTATTCCTGACCATGAGCCCGAGTTAGCTTAAATTTCACGCATTGAAATATCATGGGATTTATCAGTGGCTCTCCAAAGAAAATGAATGCTCACTTAATTACTTTTATTGTGTAGATACTTTCCTTCTTGAATTATGTTATTTAATCATGAAACTGTATTACCAAATATTGTAATTCAAACATCTAATCAAATTCTTATATAACAAAAAAATAAAAAAAAAATCAACATTGAATAACAGTTTAAAAATCAAGTATAAATAATTATTAAAATCATCAATGTAGTCTAACTTATAAGTTATAATATAAATTACTAATCGGTTGTACAATTTCAGATATGCGTTTACAGAGTCCAACATTGACAAGAGTATACTTATTAAAACTGCTGTATTCACTAGTAGTAATGAATAATGTGTCAATCAAATTTACTATGATCAATTAAGGTATTTTCAGACAAGGTTTCTTACATTTAATATTTATCACAATGTTATTTCTTATTGCTTACCTAATCATTGTTTTAAACTTTTAAAGTATCGAGGAAGCATGTTGTTCTTTGAGATGTCATCATAATAATGGAAACAATGAATCGTTTTGTATTGGATGAGCATTTGCTGATGGCCGTTGTTTGAAGAGCTTAACAAATAAAAAATAAATTTAATCTAAGGACAATTAGATTAGTTAGAATAATAATTAATGATAAAGTAATGTTAAGAACTTAAGTTACTATGGTTTGTTGATTTCCATCTTTCAACTATGAAACATAATTTACAAATTTATATTAGAAACAATTAATATATTTAGCAGTTTTCCACACCACCTTAGTTCTGGGTCATATCCACAAAACATGAGGTACTGCATATTGGCGCATTTTTTTTACAGTGGTTTTCCCCAGTAGGTATAATCCACATAATTGATAATTTTTTTTTAAATCTAAAAAATTGTACACAATTATTCAAAGTTTAAACAATACTTACGCATTAATTTTAAATTATTAAAATTCAAGTTTGAAGAAACCACATTCAAAATAATATAGGTACCTACCGTTATTTTTTTTCTATCCATGACACTCATAATATGCCATTATTCATTACATACCTAAACTTAATTATTTTATGTGGACCTTACATAAGGAACACTTAAACGTGTCGCTTAAATTTAACTTTTTTTCTATCCTAATCACACAATTTGTAATCAACCATCTTGTACAACTTTCACATTGTATCCAGTCATAGTTCTTTCGAATTCTTTTATGCTGTTTGTCTGTACAGCCACAATACAAACAAATGTCTCTCATGAAATCAGACTCTTCTAAAAGAATTTCTTTCAAGTATTTTCTATAACCCATTGGATTGAAATACATATCAAACTTCACATTTTTCGAGTCTATCATCATACACTCTGCGTAATATAAACAAAACACCCCACAATTGAAACTATCTTTTTGAACTGGGACCTGTACTTTCTGTACTATTAATTGGGGCCAGTTTTTACCAACATCTCCATACACATGCTTTTTCTCTAGTTCTCTGAAAACATTTTTATAGAGATTCTGTGCAGCTTTGTAACACTTTATATCACTGTCCGCTGGGTCCATATAGTAGAATTGACCACTTTGGAAATCTGCAAACGTAATTATCCAGTGATGACCAACGTTAAATGGCATGATCACTAAACTATTTTCTGGAATTACTATACATTTTAATCTATCATTTTGTCCACACATTGCATTATTATACACACTTTGAGTGATATTAGTGCTCAATATCTTCACTTTATTATAATTTGTACAATGTTTTTTTCTAAATACACCCATCAAAATATCAATAACAATAGAATTTAACCACATGCATGTATTATTTAGGGAATTAAAATCTGTTTTATCTGATAGCAGATCAAAGTCAATAAATGTCATCTCTGTCAACTTAGTAATGTCTTTCACATAACTATATTTACCTATAACATAATCTAATAATTTTCCATCTGGTTGGAAAACCTCGCCGTAATATTTAATATCTTTTACCAATCTATTTTCATACAAAGCAACTTTTGGCTGTGGACCATCAACTGGAGACTCATAACTTTTTACAGAAACCGAATACTCAGATAATAAAGTCTTTGTTTCAGGTGTTATGATATTAGTATTAATGTTTTTATTATTTTGTATAGATTCATATGTGTTTACTATCGGTGTCACACTATCAGTGACTTCTACTATTTCTATCATCTGTGTCCCATAATCAGTGACTTCTTTGATTTCAACTGTCTGTATCCCACTATCATCAGTGACTTCTATTATTTCCACTATTGGTGTTACAAAATCAGTGACTTCTACTATTTCAACTGTCTGTATCCCACAATCATCATTGACTTCTACTCTTTCTACTATTGGAGATACAAAATCAATGACTTCTATTTCTACTGGCCGCTCCTTTATTTGTATTGGTGCATTCAATTGCTTAGAAGCGGATAGCAGCAATCGAGTATTAAAATAATAACCTTTTTGTCTTTTTTTTGGTTGCCACTGTTCTATTTCCTCCCCATCTGATGATGATTCAATCAACTCAATCACCGGTTTGATGTTAGCACATCTTTTTTTATTTTTTTGGCATACTGCATTCTGTTTTTTACGAATTGCACAGTAGTTAGAAGGTATTTCGTATAGTACTTCTTTACACTTACTGATAGTTGTGTCTCTATTAAACAAAACAAACCTACCAACTTTCATTTTTCTACATTTTTTATTGGTCTTCAAGTCTCCAAAATAACTTTCTACACAAGCATTACTTGCTCGGTCAGTTGTATTTAACACTTTGAACCTCATAATACCAGTCCACATTGGAATTACTGGGATTATAGACCCCATTAAGTCATTAAAAAAATCAACGTTGTATAAACAATTAGTCTGAGTTCTCTGTTGCAGTCAACGATTTTTGAACATTTATAGATATATTCTCAAACCTTGCCAAGAATTTGGAGTCTTTATATCTATAGGTTGTCTTTAAATTTCTCTCTTGTGGATCTAATTCGACACTAGATGACTTAGATTTTTCATTCTGTTCGTTGACTAGACAGTCATTACTTTTATAACTCAACTCTTCCAAGATCTCTTTGGCTTTTTTCACATCTATAGTATTATAAGGGGATAACAACACTGTTGTCACCGCACAGAACCAATTGTCTAGAGTAATCTTCTCGATAATATTAAACGCAGGCGAAATGCACCTTGTTGCCAAGCATGCCAACAATTTTCCATTTTCTTTTTTATTATAGTACTTATGAGCATCGTCAGCAATATTTTTAATAAGATGACAACAGCAAAGACTGATCAATACGTTGCAATCAAATGACTGTCCTTCATACATGAAGTCATAACATTTATTCAAATATTCTACGACCTCTCTGTTTCCATTAAACGCTTGCACATACGCCTTTAGTATGGCTCCCGAGAAATCACTAACGACATGTGCCTTGAACACTTTACCACAATGTTCCTCATAAAATTTTCTAAACGCCGTTAGCCAATTCGTAATTGATGTTGTTTTTTGTGTAGTAGATATGTATTCTGCTACAGAATGATTCTGTTTTTGTAAGATATCACTGCTGCATAAATCAACATTCTCTTTTCATCTCTTTTGCTCTTAGTAGTCTGTCTAACCACTGTACCCGTCGCATCTACATGAATTGTTATATTCCCTATTTTTTCCAATACATCTATTTGCATTTTACTAAATAGGTAAGTTTCAAAATGGATTTCTTTTGGGTCAGATACATATTGAATGAAATTCGGATAAGTTTTTTTTAAAAGGTACATATCTTCTCGGTCTTTGCGAGCTAAATCATGTCGACTCTTTTGTTCATGCGATGTCTTATAAAACACACGATCTGATCTAATGTTTCCCAAGTTTCCACGTTTCAATTTACTGGGAGAAGATCCTAAAATATACTTTTGCCGTAGAGCCATCGGTGGGCAGTATTTTGATATCTTTCTTTGTGTCTCTCTTCGTTTGCCTTTCAAAAAGGTAGTTAATTTACCATGATGACTGTAGTTAATGCTATTACTAAAAACTATCATTTGTGCGCTGGTATCCATATTTTTTCTTTCAACAACAATTTTAAAAACTTTACAGGAATTATGTCTACAAATTCCATAACATGTCATACCATTTTTTGTTTTGTTTTTAGTCTTAGTTGACAATATACAAGAGTTATTAACAGTTTCAAAACGGTCACGCAACAAATCATTTTTTTCATCAACACTGTCACTGTATAAAATGGTTTTAAATTCTTCATCATTTAAATGAATAACCCCTTCAATAATATTACATTTTTTATAATAATTTATCTTTTTTGAATCACCACCAACATCCCTTACATTAACCGGATAAACATTCTTCGAACCTTTAGGCAGTGCCTTTGAATCTGCGTCCGGTGTACTACAAATTTGTATTGGTTGTATTTTTTTTATGGGAGTAATAAATATGTCATCAAAAGAACTGTTCTTTTTTTGCTTATGAGTATCATCATCAAGCTCTCGACTTATCTCTATGTCATTAGAGATCATTTGCATTGATTCAAATTGTTTTGGTGGAGTAAAGCATAAGTCAGTAAAGGAAATATCCATTTTTCGTTTAGGGGTGTCATCAAGTATTACATTGTAATTTACCTGTTTTTCTACTTCATTAAAAACTGTTTCGATTTCCCTGACACCGTTATCTTCAGTTTTAAAATTGCTATTACATAACTTAGTTTCTATAATAGAATGTTCATTGTATTCAATTACATTTTTTTCTAAACCTACATCATTGAGACTCATTTCATTTTTATTTTTTTGTTCAGAAAAACAATCCGTAAACAACTTTCTTTTTACACAGCATTGTGTATCCAGATCATTATTTTCATTTAAATTAAAGTTTCCTTCGGGTGACGGTTTTTGTACTACACCAAAATGTTCTTTTTCTTTAAAGCTTTCTTGACATCTTTTTAATACTTTGATTCGATTTGTTTTATTGCAGCAGATTTTTAATGCTTTGCATACTGAATTAACCACATCTGTGTTAAACACAAAAAAATCTTTTTTTGTGTAACCAAGATCTTCAAGCTTTTTACGGAATCATAATTTATTATCCATATCACTATTATCGGCCAAGCTTTTCCTCAAAGCCGAATTAGCATTATTTAATGCTTTGACCAAATTTTTTTTACCTTTCTTTCGGTTTTCTCTACTTATTACCGCATTGCAAATGTCACCAATTGCTTC
Organism: Therioaphis trifolii; assembly: GCA_027580255.1. Lineage (NCBI taxonomy): Eukaryota > Metazoa > Arthropoda > Insecta > Hemiptera > Aphididae > Therioaphis > Therioaphis trifolii. The sequence continues at coordinate 210,126 of JALBXZ010000066.1, forward strand.
ATTAGAAACATTTAAGTGACCATATTCCAATGAAGGGTGATTTTCTTTTATATATTTTGTTAATTTCTCTAATTGGTTTAAGATACTCATTGTAATTATTTTACAATTTCTCTAATATATTAAATTATCTATATTACTAAAATGGAAGGCACTTTTACAGCCAACTATCAGAAGTAAAAGTTATTTTAAATCCTTATTTAGTACTAAATATTACTAATATAGTAGGCTCTTTATCAGCCAACTATCAGAAGTTATTTTAAGTTCTTTTTAGTACTTGATAATAATACTAATATAGTAGGTACTTTAAAAAGCCAACTATCAGAAGTAAAGTTTATTTTAAATTCTTATTAGGTGCTAAATATTACTAATATAGTAGGCTCTTTACGAGCTAACTATCAGAAGTAAAGTTTTTTTTAACTTATTTTTAGGTACTTAATAATAATACTAATATAGTAGGCACTTTTAAAGCCAACTATCAGAAGTAAAGTTTATTTTAAATTCTTATTAGGTGCTAAATATTACTAATATAGTAGGCTCTTTACGAGCTAACTATCAGAAGTAAAGTTTTTTTTAACTTATTTTTAGTACTTAATAATAATACTAATATAGTAGGCACTTTTAAAGCCAACTATCAGAAGTAAAGTTTATTTTAAATTCTTATTAGGTGCTAAATATTACTAATATAGTAGGCTCTTTACGAGCTAACTATCAGAAGTAAAGTTTTTTTTAACTTATTTTTAGTACTTAATAATAATACTAATATAGTTGGCACTTTTACAGCAATAGCTGCTTAATAGACCTACCTAAATAATAATAAAATAATAATTATTAAAATAAAATAATAATAATAACTTATTTAAAAAAATGATAATGATGAGTGATGACAATTACAATCAAAATAATAGTTGTTGATTAAGTCATAGAATTATAATAATGTGTTAAAACATTTTTAGTACTTATAGGAGTTGCTTTTTTTTATTATTGTAAATGTTTGTTGTTTATATTGAATATTTTTATTCCAATTTTTCCTATTCTAATCCTAGAATTAGCAGAATTTAAAGATGTATCAACCTGTTAATGTTATGTATTTATGTGTTATTAAACTTTCATTTGTTAAGAATAATGTGGAAACCCATTTATAATGTATAAATTATATAAATTAATAACTAGACTAGGACTGAAAAAAACAAATTATATTTTATGTTTTGAGTTATACAGTATATAATTTTTTATTGCTCATTGATTTTTTTCATAGGTATTAAATACAATATTATCAGTCGACTTAAAGCTAAAACTAATGCAAAATAAGTACATGTAAATGATATTGTGCAACAGGAAATATTATAAAATAGGTAGTTGTTGAATTGCTTGTGTTATTCGTTATGATGACAAGATTTAGGAAAATAATTTGGTGATTTTTGTATTCGCCAAACAAAAATTATTGAAATTACATAATTCTATTTTTATTTTTAGATAAATTAGAAAAATTTAGATATCTTTCAATTGATTAGAATCGGAATAAAATTTAACTATAACTCATAATTTTATTGAAGTAGGTAATTGTTTTATAATAATTATATTTAAATAGCTCAAACACATCATATTGATTTTCAGTTTAATATATGAAACATTAAAAACCGAGACAAATGCAATTTATTACGAAAATGTATCTAGGCATTTTATATTTTGAAAAAAATTGATATAAATTAATGATAAGCTATATTAAAGGTAGGAACATTTATAATTCTTATATCTGGTTAAATAATTATTTTTCAATGATTTTATGGACGTTTGGCAAGCATAACATACCAGAGTATAAGTGAGATACATTTATTATGTAAATAATAATATTATTCTTCCATGTTCATTAATAAAATATATTGAATCAATGATAATAAATAATACAGGTACGTATAAATTGAACAGGGAAATTAGCGAGTGACCAGTGACCCCCTTTAAGTAATATGTACCTATATATTTGATCACAATTATTATAGATTAACATTTAACTAGGTATAATATTATTTTCTAATTTCTTTAATCGTAATTTAAATCTATGGGAATGTACTGCACTAAAAGGATTGTGTGAATTTTTTTTTCACGTTTTTATTTATAACAAGAAATCTCAAATTTAATTCTACATGAAACTAAAATCATTATCATCATTCATCATCAATTGAATATGAAAAAAAGAGAAACCCAGAAAAATTTTGAATTTTGGTATTTTTGATGTCCAAATTAGAGACCGTATCGAAGGATGAATCGCAACAAAGAGCTTTTTAAGTGTATTAGTATACTAAAAATGTTAGAAGCAGTTATTCGGGATGTAGCATTTACATATAAAATAATGTGAAAACAAAATTTATCTGGTATAATTTCTGACTATAATAAATATAGGTAAATGACGAGGTAAATGAGAAAAAATCTGTGAACTTACCAGGAAAAAGTAAAACAAAAAAAAAAGAAAAGGTTTACAACTCAATTTTTGTAAATTCAAAAAAATTTAAATAATATTACTTTTTTTATTACAATAATCCGAAAATTAAATTATAATATAAATAATATGTAAAATAAGATTAAGCTTGAGTACTCGATAGCGGATAGTCAAAAGCTCCAATTACGAGTTACGACTGAAATCTGGATCTGATGCAACATGCACATGCGTGAACAAAATCATGTTATCGTAAATTTCTTGGAAAAAGAATATGATTCTATCAATATCAAATCTATTAATAGATCAGGTTTTTTGAAGATACGATAAGGATCGCGTTTCACCGGATGCATATAATATTCCAGAAAAAACCCGCCAGAATTTAATTGACAGAGTGTTTAATTACAGAAAATAAAAATACATAATTTAAAATTACCAGAATGTATAAGTCCCAGAAAACATTGAAACAGAAAATAAAATGAACAAAAATAAATGCTATAGAATCTAAAATGATAAGAATGTATATCAGTAGAACTTAAAAATCCAGCAAATAATATTACAGAAATTCCGCTGAGAGTATAATTCCAGAATGGAATATAATAGAACACAATTTTAAAGAACGGTATGATCCATAAAAATGTTTGCATAAAATATTTTACCTGAAAATTATATATCAGAATTCAGAACATATTTTATTATATATTATATTACGGCAGATGACGGTTGTACCACAGAATAGATGAAATCAGAATGGACACTCTCGATGTAAACAAAAAAACGGCAGCCATTTTTTCAGTGGTCCCTCTTATCATTTTTATGCGTTATCAGTGCTATATCATAGAGTAGATGATATCTATGTTATGACTTTTGAAAGCACAACATTCCACAGGTTGTTTAAGTTTGTGTCATATTTTGTAGTGCATGCTTTTTGCTTTGGCATTTCTATATTTTATTTTATACATTTAATTAAAAAAAATCGAAATGGGAAAAAGTGGGTTTGAATGTATTGTTTCCAATTGTTATAATTCAACAACAAATAAAATTGTGAAATTCCACTCACTTCCCAAAGATGAAGAATTGTAGGTATATTTTATTTTGACATAAACATTGGTGAAAATATATATAAACTTAATTTTTTTATTTAAGGCGTATGATTTGGCTTACTAATTGTAATCGATTAGATTTGAGTGAGAAAACTTCTCATTCCCTTTGTAAATCATACAGAGTATGTGGTGATCATTTTGAAAAAAAAATGTATTTCACAGATAGATTACTCTTACATAGGGCTGTACCTACTATATTTACAATGCCAACTGATAGTATAACAGCAACAAGTCCAACTGTAACAACAACGTCTAATATTTTATGTTCAATTAAAACCACCACTTATTTAAATTAAGGTGAACATTTTTTGTGTTAATGTATTTACTTTTATTATTTATTAGCGCCCATTATTGCGAGAAAGCTGGTGTACCCCGAGTCTTCATCAACACCTATCGTGTCAAACACAAATTCTATATCCGATTCTGTAGACTTGGGTAAGATAACTTAATTTATATTGTTAAACCTAATCAAGGATGGACAAAGATAATGAATTAATTAAACAAATAAAAGTTTATTAACAATGTTTTTAAATAATTTTAAATTAAAAGTTAACAAACTAATATATTAACTAGTGCATTACAATGATATAATACAATTTTAAAAATGATTTATGATAATAATTCTTAATTACAAAATGTATAAAAACACAGATACCTATAAACATAAAAGTAATGTTTTTTTTTGATAATACAATAAACCTTTTAATTCTAACTTAACTTAATTTAATTTTTTAATTTATTACCTAGTTGTTACATATCCTTGGTTATAAATCTAAACTGTATTAATAAATATTTTATTCATGTATCTAGAAAGTGCCTCGGTTTGTGATGACGTATCATCGAATTCATCCTCTGTTTGTACAAGTGTGTCAGTTCAGACAAAAAGTTTTCAGACCATAACATCACACACACCTCGTAAAACACTACTTCGTTCTAAACTACGAGAAAAAATTCAAGAATGTAATGAGTATAAAAAAGCTTTAGCATCAGTAAATTGCACTGAACATTTTATAAGACAATGTGACATTTTGTTAGCCCCTAATTTATCAACAATAGTTAAAACATACTTAACTAATTCTGAACGAGCTTCACATGGACAGAGATATTCAAAACAATTAAAACAATTAGCCCTCACAATTCATTTTATGGGTCCAAAAGTCTACAAGTTTTTACAAAGTTTTTTAAAATTACCTTCACCAAGAACTTTAAGAAGAATCACTAGTACATATGACATAGTTCCTGGAATCAATGATTTTATGTTTGATTTTTTATCATTTAAATTGAAAAATTTTAATCAGGATGCTAAACAATGTATATTGTGTATTGATGAAATGGCGTTGAAGACACATTTGTTTTATAGCATAAACAAAGATTCCATTATTGGTTTTCATGCTACTAATCACAACAAATCCTACGAACCTGCAAAATATGCATTAGTTATAATGTTAAGAGGGATAAATAGTAATTGGAAACAAATAATAGCGTATTACTTTGTATCTAGTAGCTGTCCATCATTTGAGCTAATGGATATAATATATGCAGTAATTAGACGTGCAGAAAGCATAGGTTTCGACATAAATGCTATAGTTTCAGACCAGGGAACTAATTTTTTAACCTTGTCTAAAACACTTGGGATATCTGTTGATCGTCCTTATTTTACAATAGATGGAAAAAATATAGTTTATATGTTTGACCCTCCCCATTTATTGAAATCCACTAGAAATATGTTTTTCAAACATAATTTCAAAATAAATGATTATGTCACAGATAAAATTTATCTGGAAAGATTTTATAATGCAGATAAGGAAAAATTAAATAGATGTGCTTATAAATTAACAGATATACATATATATCCTAATCCGTTCCAAAAAATGAAGGTTCGATATGCTGCCCAAGTATTTAGTTCCACAGTAGCTGCTGGTATGGAAACATACAAATCATTAGGTCTATTACCGGATTCATCCTTATCAACCATTATGTTTATAAGCGATATGGATAAACTTTTTGATATTTTCAATTCAAAACGTAACAGTGGTAGTAAGGCATATAATCGACCTTTTATAAATAGTATCGAGCAAAAAAATCATTTATTAAAAATGCTAGATATATTTAAAAATTTAATTATTTTAGATAAAGATGGTAATAATGTAACCAATCGTATGAATTTTTCTAATGGTTGGCAGATTTCAATAGCAGGCTTATTTCATCTGTGGAAAATTTTAAAATTAAAAAATTCATCAAAATCTAGTGTTTTATTTACTAACCGTGTCAATCAAGACTGCTTAGAAAATACTTTTGGTACATTCAGGAAAAATGGAAATAATGTTAATCCAACGCCGTATCAATTCTCATGTTCATTTAAAAAACATATTTGTCTGAACTATTTTCAACATTCTGAAGGTGCAAATTGTCTTGAAGATTTAGATGAGATTTTATCACAAATAAATAATGCAGAAATGCCAACAGAATTCAGTCTTTTTAATTCTGAAAAAACTCCATTTAAATTAACGAGTCTTAAAATAGGTACAACTGACTATAGAAATTTATCTCTTCCAAATCAAAATGCTCTAACATATGTATGTGGATATTTAATAAAAAAGTGTTTAGACAGACATTCATGTGAAGAATGTTTAGCATTTGCTAAACACCAAACAAATCTAGACCAGTCATTTTATTTTTCTTATTTTAAAGCATATCAAAATTCATCAAATTCAGTCTATGGTAACCTAAATATGTCACATGAAAGTTTTTATAATTTCATATTTCAATTAGATACTATTTTTGTAAACAATTTTCCTCGACTTAGTGTTCAGAATGATATAGGAAAAAAATTTAAGGACTACTTTGTAAATGTTCCCTTTTCACATCCTTGTCAAAATTTTGATTTAATGTTTTTAATAAATTTATATACTCGCTTTAGAATTTTTAATGTAATTAATATTCATAACAAAACTTTATTGTCTGAAAAAAATTTAAAAAATCGTAAATTGACAATCCTCACTCATTTGTAGTTTTTTTTTTTAATTTGTATTAGTTGGATAATAATGTTAAGTAAATGTATTATGTATAATGTTGTATGTAAATTGTAAACTGTTTATATATGTAAACTTAATAATTGTTCTATTTTAAATTGAATTAAATTAAGTTAATATTGTTTAAATCAGGTATTACCTAATTGTTTTTACCTGTCATGATTCTTATTGTAAGCACTTCTTGTCCATACTGATTGTCAAAACACTTTGGTTCCACTTCTTGTTATACTTTATTTAACTAAAATTATTATGATTGTTTAAGTATTATTTAATATCAGTTACCAAAGATTAACATAAAAAAATTGCAATAATAAATTGATTTGTTAGGTACTTGTACAAATGACAATCTTTCACACCTGAAGGCTGCAGGACCTACAGAGAGTTCAAGTAAATAACTGAATAAGTAGTTCTCGTTAAGTCTGTTCGGCTGCTATTATGATGAAATATGTACATTGCTATTGCTCAAATTACTTCTTTTGATGGTAAATAGAAATCTAGTTTAATTTCCCACCAAACTGAATCAAATCCTAAAATAATAATACACACATAGGCATTATTAGCTATGAACTAAACATGAGATTAACAATAAATTGAAAATTACATACCTATTATTTTAAAATCTGTACATAGCTTAAGACATTTCTCGTATATAATTTGCATGCTATTGATACTTGTGTCCGAAGAAACTTCAGAGTTAAATTCTGTTCAGTGGTACTTTTTTGAGAAGTTTATTACGTTAATAATTAGTTATGAGTTACATAATATCTAAAAATATATCACAAGCACTGATATGACTTGACTGATAAAAGAACAGCTGTTTAAGGACCACTGAGAAAATGGTCGCCGGTCCATTTACTTAATTTCCTATACTACCCGTGTTATGTTATCAAAGTGTCCATTCTGATTTCATCTATTCTGTGGTTGTACTACAGATTATATTGTGATTCGTGATTGCACCTTTGGGCATATTTTTCAGATTGATAAGAGAAATCATTTTCAAAAATATAAAAAATTTGAATACCAGGAGGCGGAAATATTAATAAAATAAAGTACACATTTTTAAAATCTCAAAATGATATTTATTTATTTATATATAATTAAACCACAGAATAAACAGGCATAGCCCTATAACAGTTATAAATCGACATAATAACATAATAATAATCATTATAGAACAAATTAAAGACAGATAAGAGAAAAGTGAATACAGATAATATAATATTTAAACAGAGAGAAATTTAAATAATTTAATATTTCACTAGAATAAATGAAACCATTTAATACTTTATGTAGGAACTTTAAATCAATAATATTTCTCCTGATTTCAAGACTATTCATATTTAAAGTATCTAATAACGGCTTATATGGAGTATGACGCTAACGTGGGATATTACATTTGTGCAATACAAAACGTAGGAAACGATTTTGTATACCTTCAAGGCTTTGGATATGAGTATTAGCAGAAGGAGACCAGATAATTGAATTATATTTTAAATTAGAACGTACCAATGAAAAATATAATATTGATGAGCATTTTCTATTTATTTCTGATTTACACTTTATTGAATATATTATTTATTTTGATTTGATTTGACAGTTATTTTATGACTTACTGGTACTTGATAGCATAGGTCGTAGGCTATATGATGGTAAATGCCAAGAGGTACTACAGTAGCAATACTGCAAATAGTTGGTGTAAGTAGGTAGTCGGCGGATTGTGGTACTGCCTAGATGACATACCCATAGGCAATAAAATAATGATTGGACATGTCAATTATTTAATAAAACAATTTTAAAGACGTTTATTTAAGTTGGCGTGCCGCATAAAATGTAGGTCAATTTAGTAATATTTAGTTGAAAATGAACATTTTAGAGTAGGTTAAAGTACTGAATCTCAGTGGGCTGATATCCATATAGGCGAAACTAGGGTTTTACATTTGAGTGTGTCGGGTCTTATTTTTTGTAATACAGAAGGTAATTTGGCTTAAAAGCAAATTAACCGATTTAGACTACAATTTTCTTCCATATGATAGTATTTTAAGTACTTACATAAAAGTTTAAATTGTAACACTTGTTCAGTAGTGTTTATTTTATTAATGTAGGTATAATATTTACCTACCTAATATTCTTATATCATATGTAAGAATTAGGTAAAGATTAGAACTAGACAGGACTAGAAAATGCATAAACTAAATACGGTGAAGCCCGAAAGCGCAAATCGACCTTTTTTTTCGATAGCTCAAAAGCGCAAAATGAATTTGCGCTTTTGTACCTTGGTAGTGGGATAAAAGCACAAAAATAAATTATGTATATAACCCGTTTCACGACATATTGCAGCAACGCGTCGCGACGGTTGTTGCATTTATTCCAGCACCTACTTCATTATTCGAACTCATTCAACAATTAAAAATCAATAGTATAACTACACATCGTAATGAAACATTTAGCCATGTAGATAAAGAGTCAAAAATTGTAATATTCACGACAAACACTAATTTAGAATATTTAGTCGATAATAGTTATACTATTTTAGGCGATAGTACATTTTACGTTTGTCCCGCTCATTTTGAACAACTCTATACAATTCATGTTCTACATAAATCAATTTACGTCCAAGTTGTGTATTGTCTGTAAGAAAGAATTAAAACCTCAAAATATACTTTTGGATTTTGAACTATCTGCTCATAATGGCGTTTTGCGTGTATTTCCAAATGCACAAATTAAATGTTGCCGGTTTCATCTCGGGCAAGCCTGGTAAAGACAAATTGCAAAATTGGGACTTAAAATTGAGCACGACCGAAATGAAACAGAAATTTCACATTGGTTAAAATATTTTTTTGGATTGGCTTTTTTACCATCTACTGAAATTTCTGATGCATTTTATGAACTTTTTTCTATTGCTCCTGACAATCAGAATATATCTGCATTTTCAGATTATATTTTAGCGAATCATATTGAAAATGACAGCAGATATCCACCGCACCTCTGGGCTGAGCCACCTTCGAATGACCCAAGGACTACCAATGGTCCAGAATCATATCACCGTCATTTGAAAGATCAATTTTATAACCCGCACCCATCTATTTATTATTTTATCGAAGTGATTAAAGAACACCAAGCAGAAGTTTATTTAAAAATACAGTCAAATGGTCGAAAAACTACAAATCGCAAATCTAAAGCAATCTCCAATACAAAAACTTGGACCATGTATAATGAAAAAAAAATTTCCAGATTGGAATATTTGAAGACAGTGGGTTTCAAATTTCAAATTTAATTTTAAAATAATATATTTAAAATAATTTTTGATTTGCGCTTATGGGTTATTAAAAAGGTAATTTTTTTTGCGCTTATGGGTTATTTATTTTTGCGCTTTTGGGTTGCGTTTGGGTCATATTTTGCGCTTATGGGCTACACCCACTAAATAACTTTAAAATGTGTGTGTATTTATGCTCTTAGTTAATTATTATTTTTTATTTTCATTTATTATTCTTCTTTAAAAAAAACTGTTTTTATTAATACATTAGTTTATAAAATATTATACATATTTAGTTATAAATATATTAAAATAACACTAGTCATATTTTCCTTTGTTTATAATTTACTTATCATAATTATTAATTTTACTTATAATTACGATAACGTCTGTTTAATGTTACAATATTTTTAAATTCCTCTATTGTTTCAGAAGCTTCAACTTTGACTGTTAGTTTCTGTTCGACATAGGTACATCATTATGAGTGACTCAAATCGATCTTGTTTTATGGTGGACCTAAATTTTGTTTTCACATGATTCAATTTAGAAAACGCTCTTTCACGAGAGCAACTTATAACGAGGATGATGGAAAATGTTTGAATTGCTGTATTAAAAGCGGTGTAAATTTTGTATTTTTCATTGTCGTATGCATCCACTTAACATCGTTTCTGATTTTCCAGTAGGAACAGCCAGATCTGCTTTTAATAATATTATTTCAGCCATAAATTCATCTTGAGGTATTTTGCATTTTCCTTCTTAAATAGCAGTTTATTCCTTATTTAGGAAATTTTCCATAGAATATATAATTTTGATTGTTTCCTACTGAAATCTTAAATCTTTTTTTTTTAAACTTTTATCATCAGATGTAATTTCTTCATATAATATTTCATAAAATATGTCACCCCAGTATTTAGAAAATTCATTTTTGTGAAAATCAATTACTGAAATACGGTAAAATAAAATTGAAAATGAAAATAATAATGTGTTTCTGTATAACTTAGCTAAAATACATTTGAAAATATAGTGTTTTGAAAAACGACCTATGCAATAATATGCATAAATATATCCATATTATTTATTGTTAATAATAAATAAAAATGCGTTAAATATTTTTATATATATATATATTTTTATTTATATATATATATATTATATATTTATAAATTAAACTCTCTAAACATAATGTAATATTCTAACATAATATATTAGTATACGAATATGTTATAATTTGCTGCATAGTGGGTTAAAAATTGGACGCCTGATTTTTATGTCCTAACAGACAAACCGTTCTCGATAAAATTATTTAATATGCATTGAATGAAAATATACAATATTCTTTATCGTGTGTAAAAATATCGTCCATATTTATAGATTATGAAAAATAATACAAGCAAAACAAAATTATGAATTGCCGAACGTCGAAAAAAAGAAAATAAGAATTGGGAAACAGTTAAAAATAACATGAAATTAATTTATTTCCGTTAAATGTTGAATGAACTGTACATGTTATAGACTATAAATACTATTGATGCTCACTTTTAGTAAAAATAATTTTATAGAACTAGCAAAAAATATTTTAAAAGGTGGGACATTTTTTGTACGACCGTGACGGAAATGTGATTATTTAAGAGGGCTTACGGTAACCCACCATGTCGGAAAGTAATAAACTATACGCTAGTAGGAACTAGCTCAGTAGCTCTTAATTGACTTAATTCCTAATAATATGACTCTACCATGGACATTGACATAGACTTATGCTCCCTGAAATATATAAAGGTGGGAGGTGAGGAGAGGATATATACAAACCATTTGGGGGGGTTAAGATCGATTTTGGAGGGTTTAGTCCTCCCAAATTACGCTTATGGATATAGATGTTGATATCTTCACTATCTTAGTCCGTGGTCAATACTGATGTGTCAGTTATACTATTATTGTACTTGGAGTCTGAGAAGTGTAGAATTGTGTGAATATATTCATGTTATAAACAGCTTAAAATTAATTTTAATTTTTTGAAAATATTATTGTGTACTTGCGTATGCCATATAGGTATTAAAATATAATGAACGTACCTCTTGCGGCAAAAACTTTCAAATCCCTATATTTTTTTAATAAGTATTTGAAATTTGAATATTTTCATAAATTTGTGTAGTATTTTAGATCCCGTTACAACTACTTCTCTTATGGTCAACTAGTGCCTCATGGTTATTTAGATTCCCTATTAATTATATCTATTAATATTATAGATATTGTTCATGCAATTTAGATCTTAAGGATCTAGGTGGCCGTTTACCAAAATTTGTTATATAATATTTGTAAAACTTATAACTTATTATATACCGGTTTTAAATGCATAATATGTAATATTTTGGTTACTTTTAATAAAATAACGTATACATATTATATTTATATCGTTTAGTCACATCATGTATTTAATAAAAATATTTTTAATATTAATTTTTCAGGTTGAAATTATAATATGTTAGAAAAACATCCAAAATCATTAGTCACAATATTTTTTTACAAGCGTTTAAAGTTTGAATTTTGATTTTTTCATAAATTCTTATTTTTACATCAAATTACACACTTATAAGCATATGAAAATTAGTTGGTACGGTACTACGGTCTATTTATATGAAACTTTCTACACACCTAGATAATGATATGGTGCAATAAAATTCTTTACGGGTCAATAATTTAAAATTTTACAAGGTTTTGAATGAAAAAAATCGGAAAAAGTATGGACAACATTTTACAGAAACAAAGGAATACATACTTTCATGAAATCTATTTTAGTTTTTTAGATATCACTTCATCAAAAATAAAGCTAGAAACTTGAAACTTTTATCAACGACTAAAGATGCATACGCGTATACTTCATACAAATGTCAAAAATATTTAACCAATTTTGAGTTAAACATAGAACTTTGAAAATACTAAAAATTTTTTTTTTTTTTTTGTAAGTTTTTCCTTCATAAAATTTTAGTCTTTGGATATTAAGAGCTGAAAATTTAATACAATCATACTCATATGCATTTCTAACCGCAGTGACAACATATCTAAAATCGTTAACTACAATATATTTTTACAAGCGTTTAAAGTTCGAATTTTGACGGAATTTCTTATCTTATATAAATTTACTATCTACTGAGTTTTACTCAGAATCGTTTTTCCAAATGCAATGATAAATCATCACATTCAAATATAAAATACCATACAACTAAACTATCGTATGCCAGGTAATCGCATAATAGAAAGTGCTATACACTCATCACCATTATCTTGTCCGAGGAACGAGGCGACGTAGGACCAATTTCCAACACCATTATCTTACCGGCTTTTTTATTTTATAGTGCATATTTCTGTAAAATAAGAGCATAAATACATATTCCTGAGGTTTTTAGGGCATATAAATTCGGGCCCTACGTTATAAGATTAAGTGTTGTTAAAATAGTCTGATTATTTATTAGTAAAATAGGACAATTTAGTGTCGAGTAGTGTAACGTGCGATACTCGTTTCTGTAACGTAGATACACTTTTAAGTAAGGTTAAGGTAACTTCGTTATTTTTATCAGTTTGTAAGTAACTAAGTGAAACACTAAGAACGTGTTACATTATACATTTAATTATATTTTTATTGTTTGTGTCTGTATATAGGGTTACCAATTACCATTAGTGATTAGTACTCTTATGAGCTCTTAAAATTTTTATACTCTCACTTTTTTTATATTGGCGAAAATGTACTCTTTTTTCTATTTCTATTTAATTCCGAAAATACCGAACTGCTACAAGTCGTAATAAACTAATCGATATGATATGATTATTGTATTAAAGACAAAAGTTTTTTTACCTATATTTACCTATATTTTTATAGTCATCGAAAATGCAACTAAATGAATCGCCATGGTGCGAGTAGCGAGCCAGGACGAGTCGTGTGGGAAACTCCACGATAACCAAATTATGGATACGCGATTATTTATAATTCCTTTGACTCGTGTCACATTTACCGACAACCGATGGGAAACCACGAGTGACTCGACGAGTAAAAATAATCGTCTTACTTGACGATTAAACACCTCCTACACGACTCGTAAAGCATCGCGATTGACGATTATTCGCCGAGTACACGAGTCGTGTGGGACCGGCTTTACTCAGAATCGTTTTTCCGAATGCAATGTTAAATCATTGCATTCAATTGTAAAGTACTATGAACGTACGTCTAAATATAGGTACCAAAATTAATTAAGAGATTCTACGAATTGTCACATGTAGTGAATCGGCAAACACAATTCTTTGAAGGAAAAAAATAAAACTAGCCCGAACAAAATATTGTTATTGTATTTACACGTCATAATGCGTTATAGAATGTATCATAATATGATATTATATTATAAAGATATTATGTCATTTGACATTGTAAAACTTGTAAAATTGTATAATTTTTTGGTACATACTAAAATACTATACCTATATAATATATTATATATGTCGCATCCATATCGCGTTATTGTACGTTTCGCGAAATGGACAACGTTTGCATCCATTTCGCGAAATGAAACCGCGGTTTCACCACTTCACGTAATTACGCAATATGGATAATATTTCGTGAAATGGATACCTAAACTATCGTCAACGGAACTTGTTCCGTCATTTGGATGTCCATATAGCAAAATTTAAAAAAAACTGAGGTCCGGCAGACCCAGCTAACATTATTGGCGTAGTAATCGATCAGAAAAATAACCTTAACCGTATAGGAACTGAACATGGTGTACTAAAAGGTTGGTATGATTCTGGAAATATACAATCTGCCACATCAAATTTCATTGACATCGAGCAAGTGAATAAGAGAAAAGAAATGTCATTAAGAGAAATTGTCTCTTCTTTAACTGGAGGTCAAGGTTTTTTTAGTTGTTATTGTAAAGGCAAATGTCAAACTAAAAAATGTGCTTGTTTTAAAGGTAATTTAAAATGTAATTCTCGTTGTCATAACTCACAAGTATGTCTAAATAAATAGTAGTTTGTATTATTAATAATATTTGTAAAACATTTACTTAAAACTAATAATTAAATTAAACTTTTAGAGGAATAAATATAATATATAAAAACAAGTTTTTTTTAAATTTTGCTATATGGACATCCAAATGACGGAACAAGTTCCGTTGACGATAGTTTAGGTACCTATCCATTTCACGAAATATTATCCATATTGCGTAATTACGTGATGTGGAGAAACCGCGGTTTCATTTCGCGAAATGGATGCAAACGTTGTCCATTTCGCGAAACGTACAATAACGCGATATGGATGCGACATATATATATATATATATATATATTCATACTAATTTCCGCTGTAAGAAATAAATACGAAAAAAGAACGTACGTATATTCCCTAAGATTACCTAAAGTATACAGGCATACAGCTTTCGGAAACAGCTAAAACATTCACCATTAAAATATCCTTTCAGTCAATTTGCCTTCGTCTCATTACTGCAGACGCTCCCTGGTACGTCAGTAGTCTCTCCCATCACTTCGAAAAGGAAGGGGACCATCTCATAAAACTTACAATTCACAGTTGGCATATACTTAGAAACCAAATATAAAATAAGAAATATTTTATCCTTATTATATTTATAGTTGGTGTTATTATTTTTGAAGATATGAATAAAACACTTTAGGTAATCGTCAATCGATTTCATGAAAATATGTGTTCCTTTGTTTCTAGAAAATGTCCGTACTTTTCACGATTTTTTTCACACAAAACATTGTAACATTTTAGATGGTTTTACAATGATGTTTATATATTTTTTTTCTGTAAACACTTTTTCGTATAGAAATCCTAGTCCAAACGTTTTCGTTCAGCAACTTTTTAGATTCGAAATTGGACTGAGATGGTACTTTAGAGAGGTCATTACTCATTTTTCGAAAATCTCCATAGTTTTTCCAAGAATGAGGAAAAACAGTCAAAAAACTGAGTAAAAACTGAGAAAATGTT
The DNA here is from genome assembly GCA_027580255.1 of Therioaphis trifolii. Classification (NCBI taxonomy): domain Eukaryota; kingdom Metazoa; phylum Arthropoda; class Insecta; order Hemiptera; family Aphididae; genus Therioaphis; species Therioaphis trifolii. The sequence continues at coordinate 225,934 of JALBXZ010000066.1, forward strand.
AACAATTTTAATAAACATTTTTAAAAATCAGAACCTCTAATCCACATTTTGTATGATGAATTAAATCTATTTGTTCTTACACTAATCATTAGAATTTACAAAACAAAATGCTGCAAAAATTAAATAGTTTGGCTTATAATAAGGAAATTAATTTTGAAAAAGATAATCTTCTGCAACAAATGGATATTGTTCTATGTGATACAGTTCATTGTCTAGGAGCCTAAATAAATTTAAGAAAAAAGAACTGTTGGAATTTCTTAGTTTTATACAAATTACAAATAAACCATTTCATTTTTCTATTGATATGAATACCTATGTAATAAATGTATATAACTGTATTTGGTATGTATTGATTGATTTGAGAATATAATATATATTGAAATAATTTAATCGAATTATATGTTTTACACTTTTAATACTTTTCGTGTCTTTTATGAATAATATTAATTATATACTTATTTAAGAATCTAAAATAATAATACTTGTATAAAATTGAATTAATTAAAATAATTAAAACACAAAAGATCACTTTTTTATAAATTTCAGTCGCCTTTCCCATTATTTTGAATATAACATCTTAGTGGCAGCCTTATAATGTGTACAGTGTAACTACCTAATCTAGACACGCGGTAGCGTGTCAAGCCAAGTTCTAGCTAACAGAACTGGCGAGCAGCACCGTGTGTAATATTACACTAACCATTTGGAGCCACTTTTGACCCCTTCATAACTCAAAAACTATTCCACATAAACATGTCAAATTTGGCTCATATATTGAGACTTACTAGATACATATGTTTTCCAAATTTCATAAACATATCTCAAACCGTTATTTAGATATTAACGTCCCAAAATCGTCATTTTTATCACTGACTCACCTATAGATCAAAATTCTAACCCACTTCCAGATGACCTAGAAAGTTCAAATTTGGCATACAAATAGGTAGTTAGGTTAATATAAAGGAAAAAATCAGAAACTTGAAAATTTTTAAATCGCGGCTCCAAAATACGTCCAGTCGATATGTGTCGTCGTGTCGATATTGGCGACACGACCGCGCGCCATAATTAAATAATTAATCTTACAATTATGAATTATCCACCCATCAGTAGAAATTATAGTAAATAAAAAAATTATGATAATTAAAAATAATATACTCAAAAGAAGATAAAATAATTTTATATTAACTTTACATATATTATAGTATTATACTCTGTATACAACAGAAAATATTTTATAATAAATACCTATTATTAATGTTAGTAACTGAATTATAGTATATACCAAAAATTGTATTTTATAGAATACTCTGTATAAAACAGAAAATATTTTATAATAAATACCTATTATTAATGTTAGTAACTGAATTATAGTATATAGTAATAAACTGTATTTATAGAATACGTCATGGTAAATTATTTTTATCGACGATCGAAACGAAGTCGTTTCGGGGGAAAAATTATCAGTACTAAGAATAAACAAAAAGAAAAAAACCAAATAAAATTGTTAGATGTATATGTACACAGAGAACAATTCCCTATTTGCTTAGCATATGCTATTACTATCCATAAATCACAAGGCCTTAGCCTTGACAGAGCTCTTCTCGATATAGGCTCCTCTGTTTTTACTAAAGGGCAGGCTTACGTTGGACTCTCCAGAGTTAAAACCTTAGATGGAGTACATCTTATCAATATAGATCCAAGTCAAATCAAGGCACAAGAGAGCTCTATTGTAGAGTACAACCGCCTGCGCACGCTATACCGCCCCGACTTGGCCAAATTAAGTATCAACAGAAAACGCGTAAAAAAAAAACCAGATGCTGAATGGGCAATTCACTCCGACATTTCAAAAGTACAAGAAAATATAAATAATAATACAAAAAAGACAATTATAACCCGTAAACGTAGGAAAATACAATAATTTAACAAAAAATTTTATCGTGAATAAGTAGCAATTAATAATTTACAAACAAAAAGTAATGATATCTCACCAAAACATACATGTAAAATGATAGCCAAGTTCAATACTATAATATATGCCCTGGTTGTTGACTTCAACGACAAAAGAAGTGAGATCTAAATGGATGCCAAGTTCAATGTTCAGTCAAGAAATTTATTTATAACAACATAACATATAATTTCTTCTTATCACTTAGAATAATGTTTTGAAGCCTAAGGTCTGACTTGGCTGGTTGTCATATACGAATTATACAACTAAAACAGTCATGCAAGAGCACTATGTTCCATACCTAGTTTCTACCAGCAAGTCAAATTTTTAGAAGGATAAAAAAGAACTCACAACTTTAGAATTTGCGAAGGCTATAACATAATTCGTATATGGAAACCAACCAAGTCAGACCTTAGGCTTCAAAACATTATTCTAAGTGATAAGACGAAATTATATGTTATGTTGTTATAAATAAATTTCTTGACTGAACATTGAACTTGGCATCCATTTAGATCTCACTTCTTTTGTCGTTGAAGTCAACAACCAGGGCATATATTATAGTATTGAACTTGGCTATCATTTTACATGTATGTTTTGGTGAGTAGGAATTACTATACAAACATTGTATAGAGAAATATATTGTATTATGTATTAATTTGTAAATGTCTTAGTTATTTTTATTAAATTTTAATGGCTATATTATAATATTGTTTCAGATAGTGTGAAACACTTGTTTCCTGACGAATCTCTAACTGCTATAAAAAACCAAATTAGTGACT